>MU912266.1:46581-62466 GCA_036418165.1 Cooperia oncophora
GCTCGTAAGTGGCCTCCAGTGCGCCATCATTTGAAACATTCGTATAAAGAGACGTTACATCAAATGATTCCACGGCACAACTCTGTGCGAGGTTTACACTGGACAACTTGTTCAAAAGCATACCCGTATTCGTTAGGTGGGCGGGGATGTGTTGAAGCAGTTGACGCAAGATTATGTTCAGGAACCACGACACTTTATCCGTGGGGCCCCCAACGTTACTGATTATAGGCCTAACCTTAAAAACGCCAGGATCCCCCGAACACAGTTCCGACTGGGTGAGCTTGTGTGTCTTCAGCAGTACGTATAAAACAGGACAACGAGGCAGGTCACATTTGATCCGATTGATTGTCGTGTTAGACAGTCCTGCACTTTTGCCACGCTACACCATACTCTGTTTAACTTTCGATACTGTTTGCAAAACTCTTTTTCGGTCGTTCTGCAATACAATGTATTGTCTTCGAGATGCGAAACTAGTAATCGCTCTGTCAAGTCTTTGTGGCAAAACGGTTAGAACTAAGTGGTATCGTAAGCCGAGTAACAAGAACATCCTCGTCCACTACGGCTCGGCACACCCGAAGACGACAAAGCGAGCTGTCCTGGCTAATATGTTCAGAACTGCGAACAAAGTCTCCTCTGATGTGGCGTTGAAAAAGGAATCGCTCAATATGGCCCGGAATATCGCGGTATCCAACGGATACCCGGGGTCAAGATCAGCTCGGAAAGGATATGACGAACATTGTAGAGTCATCAACGAGATATCCACCGACAAAGTGCCTTTCAATTTTCCGTTCATATCAGATGAAGTGAGCCAGGTAATCCGAGCAAGTTTGCATAAGTGCGGCTTGCAAGACGATGTTAGGTTGATAGAAATCCCCCCGAACAATCTAAAACGTATCCTCGTTCGAAATCGCCTGTACGATTATTCATGCGATACGCCAGAGTGCATGGTTTGCCCTTATGGTAGAGCAGGTGATTGCATGAAGTCGGGAGTGATCTATTCCATACGTTGCCTCGCATGCAGTAGTGAGTATATAGGAGAAACTGGACGGCCTCTGCGCGTACGGGTTAAAGAACACATGGATGGTCTTCGAAGATCGCAAATCCAAACTCCGCTGGGTGCCCATCGTGTTCATTCTCATGATGGTGTGGGATTCCAGGTGACTGTGTCCATCCTGGCGCAGGAGCCGGAGATCGCAGCGCGAAAAACATTGGAGGCATTGTGGATTTCGGCTAAAGACCCCAAAATGAATAGGAAAGAGGAGTGTGTGGTCATAACCCGTGAACTCGCGCCCTTCTCCGACCTTTGTGGGTTTTGATCTACATGAGGTCGAGGTTTGAGGTCGAGGGATAGAGGGGGATTCTCACTCATCGCATTACTGCAAGCCGGGTGGTCGATCTCGCGTCTCCGCGGCGGAGATCAAAGGTAAGCCGAGTCATCTTAACCGATCGATACCGTTAGGTTGTTTACCAGTTTCTCAAAAGGGTCTTCAGTTTTTGTTAAGGCGTTTGGGAGAGCAAATCACAACTGTTTCGGACTCTTTCAGGCTCTGACGAAGGCGAGGAAGCCGAAACGTTGGCCTAATAAACGTTAACAATCTTGGTCGGCTTAAATACAACAATAATTTGACGGAACAACTATGCCAAGATTAAGAGAGAGTCGGTCGTGGAGGATCCATGAACATTTTCCCAGAGAGATATTATCGATCAGATGAATGATTAGAGCCCCCATCACCCATGAAATCGACTCCGCAGGAGCTTCAGGGGTATCCACGGATATTCGACTTCAAATTGCTTAGAATGCATGAGACGGCTCACCCGTGTTGGTGGTCTTCTTTCCATTGACTCCTGATGGATTTGATGTGAAGGCTTTTACTCTGTCATTTTGTCATCCGGATGCTGGCCTTGGGTGCCGGAAGCTAGATTTTACGTGCTTCTGTGTTTCATAAGGGTCGCCTCCACTGATTTGAGAACAATTCTTTCACGCATACTCTATCTATATTCACAATGTTTCTGTACAGAAGTCACGGAAAATCAAGTAATGATTTGATAGGAAATTGTGATTTTTTTGCTCCTTCCAAGCTTTTTTCCACATCTTATATGCATAATATACCGGCTGAAACCAAATTCACGGTTTTCCAATGAAATTCCCGACTTTTCAAACCAAATCCAAGGCTTAGATACCAACGCCTCACTAGACGCTACTGCAAGTGCCGCCCCTACAGCTACGTCCACATGTCAACGTGGTCGTTATTCCGAATTTCGTTTTATAATGTCTGCTTTTGTGACTTTTTTGCTGTACATCGGCACATGGGCAACTCTGTCCACTCTAACGGATTTGTTGCAAACTTCGACTTGTCATAACTTTTTTCAACGTAGTTGTTTTCACTCCCACTTGTCACACAATAAAAGTACTCTCAAAATATTTATGCATTGGCACATTACGCTTTGCCTCCTAGCCACGCCCCTTTCGCGGATTTTTGCGAAGTTTTAGTACTTTTTTTTGCTGAGCTTGCATGCTAAGTTCTCTCGTCACTCTTAATGGAAAATCAGGCGATGATCCTTCAGGGTGACGGGCCCGACCCTAGCATGCAAGCATAGGCTCTATTCTGCCGATTTGCACCATTTTTGAAAAGTGGGCGAAGCTTCTTGTAGTGGATGGAGCTTCAGTAGCAGTCCAATAATGCAAAAATTCTGAAAAAAAATTTAAATTCCGCCAAAAGCAGCAAAAGCTTGTTTGGTTTAGGTGGCGACCGATCCACCTGCCGTGCAATCGCGGTATAGTCCACACTGCCGTCGTGCTGATTTCCGTCAAGGCTATCCATTGAACAGAAGCTGAAATATTTTAATCAAATTAATATCTGAGACACTTTTCAAATTATTTTGACTCACTACTTCGGCCTAAGGAATTGTTGTCATTTCACAGGGTATCACACAGCTCACACCGCCATCCATGAGTTCGCAAAAAAGGGTTCTGTGAGGAAACTAGCCCCCACATTTATCTGTCACTTGCATCTACTTTGAAGCATGGCTTTCTCGAAAGTTAGCTGTTTGACTACATCTTTTTAGTTTACCAGTTAATAAGCCGAAGACGATTCGAACAAATGATCGTGCTGGAGGGACAGAATATACTCATCACAATTTCTGGACGAAAGCGGAGAATCAAGGGTTTATTACTTGAGCTGGCTCAAGCAAAAAATTTTGAGGACAGAGGTTAGCGCTTGTGCTGTGATTGTTTGAGAATGTGATCCTTAGGTCTCCCTATCGAGTCCGCTCCTCACAGATTTAGTTAGGAAAAGATGGAGCAAGAGCAGAACTGTAACCTCTTGTCTCCACTATTCAAGGTTTCTGCTCGACCATTCGTAAGGAGATTTGAGTATTGCAATCGAAAACATCCATAGTGCGAAATCTATATATCAGATGGAAACATTCAGGGCTCCGCTTCTGGTGGTTCCGCAGAGAAACGAAACGGTTGGGTCAACGTCGGCGATCTCCAGGGAGCTGTTCATTTCAAAATTATTCGCTATGAGCGTATTAAGTTCCTCGTGGTAGGCCTGGAGAACAGCATTGAAATATACGCATGGGCTCCAAAACCCTACCATAAGTTTATGAGTTTTAAGGTCTGCGATCATCTTTACAATTACACTGTTACTTTTGATGAATCGGTCTATCCTTATTCTACCATTTCGTTAGGGTAATATTGTTTAGGCCTACGAGTTTTTCAAATACAGCAGTGGGAGAATGGTACTTCCACCTAGAGATCTTGCAAAATTCTACCTACAAAATGTCCCTTAGAAAAAAGTCCCTAACGAAAAGTTGTTAGATGGAAATGTCATTCTGAATGACTTCACTAACATTCAACATTGAGCGGAGCCATTTGAGCACCGCGGTTCACCTACGGTGAAAAGTGTGACGCTCGGCGCGAGTACGTGAAGGGGAACCGGGAGCGCTTGCCTTCACTCGCCAACGGTGTTGCCACGCGGGTGTTGTTGCTGCTATCCGCGACCTGCAGACCCTTACTGCCCCTGCGTGGTGCACACTACGGTCATGGACTCGATGTTAATCTGCTCAACTACGCTCATGCCACGCGCCCTACCCGAGAATGACCGCTCGCATGGCTGACTAAGCCTACTGCGTCATTAACACGTAACTCAAACTGACACTCAACATGTCAGATGATGAATGACTATTCAAGAATGCAATGGTAGTACCGAATAAGATGAAACAACGAATCACATAAAGCTTAAGTGATTTACCACTCTGAATAACAAATGAACCATGAAATTGAAACGAAAAAATAAGCACCACGTGAAAATAAGGTACGGCGCTACCTTCGAAGACGAGCCATGCCTACCTTCCTAAGGGCCACGAGGCTACCCAGCAGGCGCATTGGAAACATCTTCCCTATCTAGGAGGTTCGGATGCATCTCGGCGCCTACTGGTTACCTGGGACATCTGGCATATGGCTGCGTTTATTCGGATCCTTCGCACTATACGGCTCGTTGGTCTTGGACGGCAGCCCGCACTTAGATGACGGTGTTGACGGCTGGACGAAGAATGGGGCGAAGCGACCAGTCGGCATGACAGCACCACCAAAACTAACTGGCGGCTTGCGTCGATTGAGCGGAACCTGCGCCGAGGTGGGCGGGGCCAGACGTGAAGATCCGTAAAACGATCAAAGGGCACTCCAGACACCGGAGCAAAGAGGACTAAAGTCAGCGTGGGGTCGCTGGTTGAGAAATGTGGGCACACGTGTTGTGGGCGAGCATGCTGAGGTGGGCGGAGCCGAACCTAAAACTTCGTGGTTCCGTCCTATAATAACTTGGGGACCGGAAAAAATTGAGTGAAAGTGAGCAGCTGGTGGGGCAATGATGTGGGATAGGCACACGCGGAGTGGGCGGGGCGGGCGCAATGGGCGGAACTAAAGTTCGAAAATCGCAATTCTATCTCAGAGCACCCCAGAGAAAAAAAATGATAAAGGTGTGCATGTAATTGGCCATTGAAATCAGAGAGATACGTCCGTTGCGTGGAAGCATATGCCTAGATGGGGGGGGGGTGGTGGGGCAAAAGTTAAGAATTTAGGAATCGGTTGCAGAACAGCATAGGCACCCAGGTAGGTGAGGTCATCACGAGGTTGGTGGAGGAATTGTGGGAACATACGCGAAATCTGCGGTGCTGGCAACAAAATTTCATAACTTGGTGCGAAGAGAGTTTCAAGATTGGTGAACTTCATTGAAGAAGCAGTACATTTGGAAGTAGTTGAGCGTGTCTTTGGTGGTCCGGGACCCCTGTGGTACCTTTTCTTATTGAGTTTTAGTGCATATTCAGTCATACTCTTAGTTGCCGGTCATTATTTGGTACCAGTATGCTCGCTCGCTGACGTCGGTCGCCTCCTTCCTCCTCGGCTTCGCCGAGCGGGCGTGGTTTTGCCACGCGTGCCTTTTTGCCTGTCCAACTGATACCCGCCATTCTTTGAGATCTGCACAACAATACTTCTTACCACCATTCCATAGACGGTAAGTGTGCTGGAAGCAGCAAGTGTAATGCTATTTTGAGGAGCGTTGACCATGTGTTCAGATAAGCGAAGAGCAAGGTATCCGTTGAGAATCGATCCTCAAGCAAGGGTACGCGCGGCGAAGCCATGCCATATCGCAGCAGGAGACCCGCCGGCGTTGGGCGGCGAGCGTACTGGAATCTTAGTATGGACGAAGAGCAAATAAGGACGCTGGAGGTCTTCTAAAGTCCTGTATTGCGAGACCCTGGGAAAAATTCTGGGCTGCTAGGTCATTTCGGCTTAAGTGACCTGGCGGGAATGGCTAAATGAGAATGACAGAAATGTTAACAATGGCTAATGAGGGGTGCAATCGTCATCTCGCACTTCCACGTCAGAGACATTATCGGGAACATCTTGTGAGTCAAACTTTTGTAAGATACCCAGGTGGAATTACCGTTATACCACGTATATGCAGTGTATAACACAAAAGACAGTACTTATGTCGAGTAAAGCCCATAAAGTTTGCATCATAAAGAACGATTGTTTGGCGCTCAGCTCGGTGGGTCTCACAAGCAACCACTGCTATGTGTATGCTTGGCGGTCGGGACAACATGGACGTATCTCCTAGCTTGAGCTTGAATTCACCATAATCTTCTTGCTCACTGCATTCATGTTCCTGCTCGATGTTCGATTTTATTGGAACATGTAGTCACCAAAACGGAGCTGGTTTATTTGCCGGGCATGCACCTTATTTGTGTGACTTCTGATTGTAGCCGATAAAATGTGGCCTCCAGACCTCAAAACATTGAATGAGTGCGGTTAAGGAAGTTTTGTTCATTGTTCAAAAACTTGACCAAGCAGCGGGCAAATTGGGTGATACTTGCCACTGAATGCAAGTAATCTTTGCTATGAGACAACAAACCCTTGCTACTTTTCAAAGGGTCTCGGAGAAAACGAATCAAGGCATGCCATACTTATTCATATGACGTGAGGTCGTAGATATGGTTGCTCAGATTAGGCGTTATGCTTGGCCTCCTTTGCTTCCATGATGTACTGATTGTTTCTGCCAAACGCTGAGGAGTCTCCGCTCACAGTTGGGCTTGGCGTGTCAGCAACGCACGGCAGTTTGTCATTCTGTTCAGGTAGCAAATTACCCTGTGCGTAGATCTCAGGAGCTATCTTCAATTTGAATTGTTTTGAATAAGTAGGGCATTCACAGATACCGTAGGCAGCGTTCATAGTTCGCGACAGCAGCGGCCATCGCCGCTTTTTATCTTTCTTTCACATAATCCTCTTCGACGTACCTCACCTCTCATTCCCCCTACCCTCCCCCCGACCTCGCCCCCGACTCCGCCCCTCACTCCGCTCCCTGAATCCGCCCCATTACTTCATCACTCCTTCATAACGCCTTTCACCTCCCCGATTTCAGGGAATTCCCCGCCGACTCAGTGGAGTGTGTCATTAGGTCCGCCTGGGGCACCACGTACTCAGTGTGTCATTAGCCTCCGCCGCCATGCCCTCTTCCCCTGCTACCAAGCCCCGCCTCCGACTCCGCCCACTTCTCCCAAAATTTTCACTTTTTCTCAAGGCTTCCCACGGGCTCCCACGTCGCTCCCCCTAGTACCCAGGCAAAGTGTGTCATTAGGTCCGCTTGGAGCACTACGTCTCACTGTGTGCGCCGCTCGAACTACTTCCACTATTTCGGCAATTCCCCCGTCCAATCAGTGGAGTGTGTCATTAGGTCCGCTTGGAGCACTACGTCTCACTGTGTGCGCCGCTCGAACTACTTCCACTATTTCGGCAATTCCCCCGTCCAATCAGTGGAGTGTGTCATTAGGTCCGCTTGGAGCACTACGTCTCACTGTGTGCGCCGCTCGAACTACTTCCACTATTTCGGCAATTCCCCCGTCCAATCAGTGGGTGTGTCATTAGGTCCGCTCTGGGGCACTACGTCCTCAGTGTGTCATTAGGTCCCCAGCCACGCCCATATCCATATCCCACCAAGCCCCGCCCCGACTCCGCCCACTTCTCTCAGAATTTTCGTTTTTTTTTCTAGACTTTCCCACAACCTTCCCCGTCCCACCCTAAGTACTGAGGCAAGGTGTGTCATTAGGTCCGCCTGGGGCACTACGTCCCACTGTGTGCGCCGCCACGCCCCCTTCCGTATGCCACCAAGCCTCGCCCCCTGACTCCGCCCACTTCATAAAAATTCACCATTTCTTCATGAGACTTGGTATTTTCACCTCCCACACTCCCAAACATCACTGCCCACGGAAGTAGAAAATATGAAACTATGTGAGCCCATTATTTAACTGCACCCCACTTATTAATCAAATAACCCCCTCACTGAGAGTACTAGTGGGCGGGAGAAAGAAAAAACCACATGAAAATACCTTTCCAACAAGTTTTTCAATCCGTCCATCTTGGGGCGAGCTGGTCCTCCTACTGGCGACGTTCATAGCTCGCGACAGCCGAACTATGAACGCTGCCGTAGAATCAGTTCTTTGACGATGTTTTTCATGAAAAGTCATGTGAGCACCTATCTGAATCAACGTGTTCACATCATTCCTGGAATTGACTTATTCTGAAGAATACTCTAGCAAATCAACTTCGCGTTTATACCTTTTTACCCGCAGTTACATTCTCATCCTCGGAACCCCACCTTACCGTGTCCGGCCGTCTCAATTTCGTTCTCTTACTGCTTCAATATCTTCAATGAGCAATCCCAAGCAAATTCCATCTGAGACCAGCTTTTGATAACAACAGGGCCGGCCCCCATATTACTGGCGGGCGCTATTCATTTAACATTGCTCCAGCTCGACAAACCTACGTCCGGATCTCACAATCAAATTTCCCTCGGAGTTCGCGTCAAGAGATTACATGATCTTCTTAGCAAGAATATCGCACTCTTTCTACGCGGCAACGCTTGTGGTATTCATCCTCGACAACTCTTGTGACATTTACTGCAGAGCCTTATTTGGGCCACAACCTCTGTCACTTCTGGGAGATCTTAGAATGCGTACGTGGTATTTTCGAGCAAAATGTTGATGGCATTCATTTTCAACTTCTCAGGGTATCGGCAGTTGCAGGCCTTTTCGGACTTATCGGCGCAATCACTTTAACGTGAGAGTGTGCGGATGGTGGTGTAGGTGCAGTCAGTCACTGCCTTTTTTACCGAGAGACCTTCCCTAGCACGGCAGAGATGGGGAATCGTTTTCTCGAACTCACTAGTCTCACAAAGGAGGACTTTAGTCCGTAGAATCCCATTTTCAAAACAGTTCGTTGCATGTTGTAGAGGTTCGTGCACGGACCACGGTAAAAAAGTTCATTTTCGCCCACAGATGACTCGAATGTTTTTACACGCGTTTTTGTTCAGACAGAAGGTCGTCACTCCCATTGCCATAAGAAAATGAGAACTGCAGTGTAAAATTTCGCCACCTAATTTTTTCGCACTACTGTACCCTTCCTTTGGAATACCTACAAGCAAGCAGAACTACATTTTCCTGGTCACCGTTACGAAAGTCTACGCTACGGCCTCAAGGACACTATTGTCAGAGCAAGCACACGATGGCTTTCAATCCACTATTGGCCTCTTGTCTGCCACAAAAACACTTGGAGCTGCGTCACTTAGCCTCGTCGTTTCAGCTGAGGTTCACCGATGAGAAAGTGTCCTCATTGAAGTAGGACAAAACTGTGGCAGTGACCGCAACCATAAAAAAAATAGAGAGTATGGTTCTGTTTTATGTTGAAGATAAGGAGGGTGTTCAAAGGTACAGTGCCCGATCTTTCCTATGTGTAGGTTCTTTTCCTTGCCCGAGATAGCCCGCTCGGCATTGGTGGAGGATGTACCTTTTTCCGGCTTGAGGATACCATCGAAGCTTTGCCACAAAACAAGCTCGCTGAGGTCAGCTTCTTCCCTTTTCATTCTATTTCTCCACCGCTGTGTCGGTGCGGCTCCGTCTCTGTGCTATATCACCAATTCACCGCCTTTTTCTCTTTTGCTTTTGCTCACTTTCTAGGAACGATTTCCATTTGCAATCAGATAAAGATCACCGAACATGTTTTTGGACGTTGATCTCGAATCAGGCTTCGAAATATGCAGAACGATTCTGTCGACGGAGTTATTAGGCACATTCCGCGATAAAATAAGGCTATGACCTCTCAAATGTGTCGGACGATCCGGAAGGCGATTTTTGAGGCTGCGCTACTTTCAAAATGTGAAAAACGGCAAGAACTCCGCTAGAAGCTGACTAATTAGGCCCATGGACACCCCTTAGGCCCATGCCGACCCTCACCGGCTGCTAGCTACTAGCTAGTAGCCACTATGTTATCTTTCTCTATAACATTTCGGACTGCTTTTTCTGCTGCTTTTCTCCGCTAATCAGATACTTAGCACTTTTTTGTGCCTATTTGAGTTCCGTTTCCCGCAATTTGCGGTCGCGAACTGTGCCTTTAAGCTGTTTGATGAAGGGACTTACAATCAGGCGCGATCGCCGTGTTGCCGCGTATGAATACCACAGCCATGGAATGAAAGTTCGTGTATTACGCGACAGGGTTTTGTATTTTGTATACAATTTCTTTTTTTGAGTCTAGAAAACACTATCAGGGAAGATTGTCGAGCTGGAATGGACATTCGTGGCGGGATCTATACCATCACGATCTATGCCGCGTTTTCTGATGCGGATCTCAAATCGGGTTTGTGCGCCTGCGCCCTGAAAAAAAAGCGTACAGGTGCCCGCAGCGCCCGCTCTACAGACGTTTTCGCGCTGAACCGTTGTCGTATCTGTGTTCAGGGAGCAATACTACTTCTGGGAACAGTTGTCTAACCCAGTTGAAAACAGCCCCCGCGCTCAAGCAATTTGTGGTCGTCCTTCCTTAACGACAGCTCCGCGATAAAAGTGTCAAGGTTGCTGTTCAATTATGAAACAGTAGCTAATAAGTAATTCCTCAACGAAGGAAAAAAAACGAAGAACAGCCTCAAGAACAACAAACAAAATCTCTCCCTGACAGTCACACCACCCTGCGTCCCTGTGCAACCCCTGGCTCACAAATCTTTATCACATATCCCAGTAGTGGATATCATCCAATGTAAAGAAAAGAATACGAAAAACAACAAAACACGAACGAAAAACACATAAAAAAATTCAAAAACTTGGCGTCCGAATTTGGGGTTACGTGCAGTGTGCAGCTTTTAGTGCATGTCGAGCTTTTGCACCACAGAAATTGCATCACTCGTGATTTTTACGCGTTTTACCTTGCGAGATGGGTTGCAGTTGACTGTATGTGCTCCCAATGAATAAAATGTAATAAAGGAGAGCAGAATTATTTATGGGCAGGAGCGCGGTCAGCAAAAAGTACATGCAATTCCGATTAATGCCCGCCGTCCCAACAAAGAACAACTGAGCGGCTTCCGTCGGAGGGCATCTAGCAAGTGAGGCGGTCCAACTGAGCGGGCGTTAGAACTAGAACTTTCAGCGGCTGTAGCTCGCTAATCGCTCGCTGTGGAGTTGCGAGAGTGGGATAGTCTCTAGCTTGGGGGCTGTACTACTTGCACAAGGAAGGACGACCATGTACTACTCAAACGCGGGGACTGTCTTTAGAAGTTTCTTCCTCTTACGAGTTTTCCGTCGGTGTTTTTGTTGTTTTTCGTATTCTTTTCTTTGCATTGGATGATATTTACTACTGGGAGCTGCGAAAAAGCGATTTGTGAGTCAGTGGTTGCACAGGACCGCAGGGCGGTGTGACTGCCAGGGAGCGATTTTGTTTATGGTGTTCTTGAGGACTCTTCTTGCTTTTTCTTTTCTTGGGGAATTACTTATCAGCTACTGTTTCATAATTGAACAGCAACTATCCATGACACTTTATCGCGGGAACTGTCTTTGAGGTTTTGACCTAACTTTGGTAAAGTGATTTAGCACTCGTTGGAATGATGGTCACGGTCATCGGATTAGATTTGAAGAAGACTGGAGCATAACAGGATAAAGGAGTCAGAAGTAGCAATATGAGGCTTTGTACAGGCAGCGTACCTGCAGCTGTACATGTTTGAACTTGAAATGAAGTGCCCGTAATCGGTGTTCTACTAGTCAAGTCAGAATGTCAGATTTTGCTACAAACTTGTAGCCAAGAGTAGTTTGACGTCTTTAACATTAATATGACGCTCGTCTAGCGCGAAACTGCTTGTGGCATGCGCAACGAACAGCTGTGCAGTCTAGCCTTCGTTTTGATCGCAAAACGTCCAAGCAATATAGTAATGCACGCAGACTCTTTTTCAAGCGAAGGTAGGCAAGCACTGGTGTATTGGTGACCTTACAAATACTTTTTCCCCATGTTCCCCGAGAAGCAAAAAATTGCCGAGGTGGGACCCGATCCTATGATGTGTTGCTTGTTTGATTCGGAGGAAAATGCTTCATAAGTGCGTTCACAGTATCGTTCTGTAAATTTCAAAGGCAGATTTGAGATCAGCGTCTGGAAGCACGTCGCGTGATCGATATGTCATTACAAGAGGCTACTTCTACCTGGGCACCATCTCCAGTTAGGGTCGGATCGATTTACCCAGTGGTTGTACAGTGATCATACAAAAGATTGTTCTTATTTACGGCATTTCTGTTTTTTTTCGCTTCTTCTTTCCTTGTTTCTTAGTAACTACATATTGTTTTGTTTCTGAACCCAAATACCCACAATGTGCAATCGCGGACTGTGATTTTGATCAAATGTCGGTTTTGTACAACCAGTTTTTCTAGATTAGCGAGCGAATCGATGAGTTGAAAAATGCCTGAAGCAGTGCCGAATAGTCCTGTACTTATCCGTTTTTACAGTCCTTTGGAGCTTTATCTCATTTACCACTGATCGTTGATTTGACTGTGGAGGAAAACGCACGCCTGAAAGTTCTTTATGGATCACATGAAGGTTTTCATGCTATCGACCTCGACTCTGCTGCCATATACGACATCTACACTCCGTCAAATGTACGTTTACTTCTCAACCTTTTATTGTGTGAGAATACTCCAATGGCTGCTTAACAAAGGCATGTGCACTTAACTCTTCTGAGGACCTCTGTATTTTGGCCGCTTGGTTTGTGGGCATGTCGGGACATTGTTTAGTTCCACACTGAATTTTTGTACGGCTTTGTAAATTCAGACTTCAAGTCCGCAGAGCTCGCTCTGAGACCCTCCCGGGATGTACAGTGGAAACGTAATGGAAAATGGAACAGAGTGGAAATTAGAGCGCCGCAGGTACTGACCATCCCCCAAACATCATCCGGTTATTGCCATGTCCAATCTCCTCGCTATGTAGCCTATCAAAATGAGTTTGGTACCCCCTCGCGGCGTATCATATCGTTAGCATCATTTTTCACTATAATGGAGCAAAAATTCCTCCCACCCTCCCCTTAACAACGGAATTCATTCACGTTGTGGCGCGCTTTTTAGGAACCAGTCGGCTCGCCGGCTGACGCCTACGCCTCCTTGTGATACGGCCCGGCTGGGCCGCGCGGGCGCAACTCCGCTTTGTTTCATCTGTACGCATGGTTGAAGCTTCTTGACCAAGAACATCACACCTATTTTGAACACTACTACTGAGTATGGAACTGAGTAGATTAAAGACACATGGTACGCTCAAACACATTGAGGGTGTATGAGACTATCAGCCCCCAGCTGTCGATGTGTCGTGGTTTCCCCGCCTGAAACTGCACGGGGGTCCGAGTACGGGACCGTGGGAAAGGCTTATTCCTTGCTACACCGCCCAAAATGCAACTTGCGCGCGGCGAAATGCAACTTGCGCGCGGTGCATTTTGGGCGGTGTAGCAAGGAATAAGCCTTTCCCACGGTCCCGTACTCGGACCCCCGTGCAGTTTCGGGCGGGGAAACCACGACACATCGACAGCTGGGGGGCTGATAGTCTCATACACCCTCAATGTGTTTGAGCGTACCATGTGTCTTTAAAGTGCACAGATGAGGGAATAGCCGGGGGAAGGAGTGAATGGCGAAGCCGTGCCCGGCCGGCCAAATGGGCCGTATCACAGGAGCAGCGCTGGTATTGGCCGGCGAAACGTCTGGTGTCTAATACCTACGACGACCGGTGCTTAAGAGTATGGCTGCCGACAAGGTAAAACTCAGTAAGATTAGGTAAGTCGTGCGCTCTGCCCACTGGGAGCAGGTTTCAGCGCACTACAGACACACTCAATACAGACACACTCACATGTGTTTTTCCCCAAACAGCTTTTTGACTACTTCACGCACATCCGAATTGTTAAATTTTGTAGCAAGCACCAAGCATCTCCTCAGCAAGGACCGTCCATTTTGTGGATGTCTCCCCATTTCGTCCGCTGACCCCGTGTGGACCTCAATCCTCTTGTCCCCGGCGCCCGTGCTGCTCCGCAACCGAATCGTGAATCTTGACCCTCTCCGTTCACTTCGATGCGTGCTCCGCCCACAACGGGCGTGTCTATCTCACTTCAATAGTTGAGCTCCTGCACATCTCTGCTCACATGTTGACGGTGTCTGGAGTGCTCTGGAACCGTTTTACAGACTTATTCTGGTTCCGCCCACAGAGCAGGCTCCACCTAGGGCATGTTTGCCCTTATTTGGCGGGCGACCCTTCGATGACCTTATTCCACTTTTCTTCCGTCGTCTGCAGTGCTCTGAAACCAATTTATGCACTTTTTTTCTGGCTCTGCCCACGTCGGCGCAGCCCCGCCCACAACATGTGTGCCCACACTGTACTATCGGCCAGCCCTCGCTGACGTCAATCCTCGTTTTTCCATTCTCTGGAATGTTCCGGATCCAAGCTACAAATTTTCGAAATGAGCTTCCTATGATTGAGGACAAGCTTCGCTCACTGTGGAAGGGTCTCAGGAGGGTCTCAACATACCTCAGGCATGCCGAAGTCTCGCCAAATATTACCCTTCTGCATCGAGTTTTTTTGCGATCTCTAAACACTCTCGCGAACCGAGTTACTGAATTTTGTGAGAAGCACCGCCCACCTTGAGTACGCCCCGCCCATTTTGGATGTGTCTCCCACAGTTAGTCTGGCAACTCCTTGCTAACCTTATTCCACTTTTTCCCCATCTCTGGGCTGCTCCGGAAGCGAATTATGAATTTTTGTCTGCGGTACCGCCAACTTTCGGCGCATGCCCCGCCCACTGTGGGCGGGGCTTCGCATAGGTCATGTGTGCTCCTTACTTCTTGTCCCATGCCCTACCCATCCCCACCTTGACTGGACCTGTCCAATTTGTTCTTCAGGAATTTGCGGACAAACAAACAAACAAACGAAACACATCGGAGAGGTCGGGATCGGGAAAGTGGGGACCTTGACCCGACCTCTCCAATTCGTCCTTCAGGTGAAACCAAACCGGACAAACAAACAAACAAACAAACAAACAAGTCGGAGCAGCCCAGAGATGAGGAAAAAGTGGAATATTGTTAGCAAGGGGTTGCCAGACTGAACAAGTGCGCCTCTCCTATTTTGGTGTGACGACAGACACACCAAAATAGGAGAGGCGCACTTGCGGAGGGCGGTGCTTCCCACGAATTACATCAAATCGGTTCGCGAGAGTGTTCAGAAATCGCAAAGAACCAGATGCAGAAGGGCAACATCTGGCGAGGGCTACACCAAAAGTGTGTTGGGACCGCCCACAGGGGGCAGAGCTAGCCTTCAACCGCAGGATACTCATTTCAAAAGTTCACAGCTCGGTTCCAGAATACCAGAGACGGGAAAAACCAAGGATTAAGGCCATCCAAGGGTCGCGGGTCAAGAAATGTGGCGCACACAGAAATGTGAGCGGGGCCTACCCCTTGGGCGGAGCCAGACAAAAGTCGGTAAAATGGTTCCAGAGCACTCCAGACACCAGAAAAAAAGGGTGGACCAAAGTCAGCGAGGGCTGGCCGATTGAGAATGTGGGGCACACATGTTGTGGGCGGAGCCTGCAGCATGATACCAGAGCACTCCAGACACCGTCAACATATGAGCAGAGATGTGCAGGAGCGCAACTGTGGAGGTGAGATAGACACGCCAAGCGTAGAGAGACTCATGAACTCACGACTGGGTTGCGGAGCAGCATTAGCACCAGGGACAAGGACTGAGTCTAGAAATGTGTAAAAGGAGGTACGTAAGGCAAAGCCGCGCTCGCCCTTCGCAGCCGGGCCGTGTCACAGAGGGAGGCGCCGGCGTCAGCCGGCGAGCCGACTGGTTATATTAGGTTGTTCGAAAAGTCCTGCGACACTTTGACCAATTTTTCGGACTAAATTTTCAGTCACTAAAAGACATCTCCAATCTACAAGGTAATCACCACTAAGGACTAGGACTAGTGCCCTTCTTTTGCACAGCTTCTCATTTCCATTCTTATAGAACTACGGCAACTATGATAAGAAGAAGAGGTGGACCTCATTTTTGAGTAG
>MU912267.1:0-16387 GCA_036418165.1 Cooperia oncophora
CCAATCTCATTCTGAGAAGCTTACAGAATGGTATGTCCGGAAGGTTTTTATTCAACGATGAAGATGTTCTAGAGGGAATCCCAGTGTTAAGCACCTCAATCGTTCCAAGGTCAATTCCATCAAGACTAATCGAATTCGGCTCTTCTGAGAAAGATCGAGAAGGGATTGGACCGACTGCCAGCTAAGGAAGGACGTCTACTGAAAGGGGCGCAGTTCAGCTCTGAGTGGGGCGGGGGTACTGGGCAGTTACGGCACTTCCAATCGACTGAAATGCGTCATGAATTGAGCCACTGCAGAGGCGCTTTTGAAGCGGTCAAAAAGCAAAAATTATATTGGAGCTCGTCATCAAAATCATAGGGATTGATCGGTAGCCGCTACCAGATGCCCTCGTTCTTGAGCTACAGCGTATTTTTGCCGTTTCTAATGGGACCAATACGCATTCGGGAGTGTCTGTCACCTTTCGTCGTTCACAAGTCTGTTACCGCCGCTTCAACGACGACGGCGGAAGCTATTATGTGTTTTTTTTTCTCAGCCCTGAAATTCGGCGAATCGAATCCTAATAACCCAGGAAATTCCTTCAGAATGACATCATATATAAAAAACTGCCCCAATGTGGACACAGCTCCAAGTTACGTATTCAAAAGAGCAAGAGGGGCCTGCTGGACGAAATTCTAAATCATTGAAAATTGGTCCTGCTAATGATCGAGAAGATTTGCGCCAGTTAGCCTTGGCTGTTTTTCGGGGAAACCAGGGGTAACTTGCTCGAACTAGGGTGATTTGACGTGCTCCTGTCACTGCCAAGGGCCAGAAATCAGTTTAGAAACCAGTTGCCATTAATTACTGCTAAGAAAACCATCTCTAATTACACGTCAGATCCTACGTGTCGCGTACGCCAGCTACCGTACTTCCCATAAATATCGTATACCTCCCACAGGTTGTCATGTCCACGTAGCACGAATATTTTCAGGGACTTGAAGCCATCAAATGTGCTGTTGGATGCGGACTGTCGTGTGAAACTCGCCGACTTCGGACTTGCTCGGTCGCTTTCGTCGGTAAGTTTTTGGAGCCTTACTTTCAGCGTTTATCATCATTTATCACTTCTTATCACCGCTCATTAATGAACAATCATCAGTTAAGTCTTATTTTCTATCTTATTATTATTTCCCCAACTTCTCGTTATGCTATTCTTATTGGTTTAGGTTGATCAAAAAGTTTGTGATTAGCGGTTTTTTTCAAAGTCCAAGCTTTCGATTTCTTGATCGAATACCAAGTGATCTACGAGAGTATGTAGTGTTAGAAACATTCTAGAAACGTCCCCGTAATAGGATATACTTTATTAGGTTCCCCTATACTTAAATCACGCATGTCAATTTCACAGAGACCATGCTTCGATAACACCATTCTTCTACGAAGTGCACCGCGGTCAACCGAGCCACTGGCAAAACCGTTCGCAACATCAGCAGGTATGGGGAGTGTATCACTCCATTCGGCTGGTTCGCTCGCTGCAAGGAAGGAGACACGATCTTGAGAACAAACCTGATTCGGGCACGCCCCTCGCCGTCGACGATTCCGTCATTCACGACGCCGTCAAAGAGGATCCGGAAGTTAACACCCGCAGTCATGCGACGAGACTTGGGTGTGCCCAATCAACAATCGTCGGTCGCCTTCAGGCCCTCGGTTACAGAAAAGTGCTGACTCGATGGATACCTTATGCCTTGAGCGATAGCATGCGGTACACCCGGGTATCCAAACTTTTCAGTCTTCTCCTTCTCCGCCCATCGCAAGGAGTTTCTGGAGGACCTAGTTACTGGAGATGAAAGCTGGATCCTCTACGACGCTAACAAGCACCGCGCCGCCTGGCTCCAGGCGAGAGAACAAGGCCGCCGATCGCAATCAAACTCCGAACCTTCACGCCCAAGAAGTTGCTCCCTTGTGTGCTTTTGGCAAGGTACACCGTCACCGGCCCTTATGAGGCTGCGTCACTGCAGAAACTTGCGGAAGCCGTTCCGGAAAAGACGGCTAGACCAAACTTTTGTGACCTCCTCCATAACAACCGTAGACCTCCATTAGGTGTAGAGACCCGTGCAAAGTGGAGCAGCTAGGGCCTTGAGGGACACGTTTCCACAATCACCTATCAACACTATTCCCACATCCACCCTATTCACCTGATATTGCCCCCTCAGATTACCACTTGTTCCGGCCCCTCAAGGCTTTCCTAGCAAAAAAACGATTCGTCAACTATGACCACCTTGAACAAGTGGTCGGTGACTTCTTTGACTCCCAATCTCCCCAGTTCTGGGAGAAGGGAATCGCTGACCTGCCCGTTAGGTGGGACAATGTTATGACTAACGATGGTTATTATATTGTTGATTAGCTTGCATTGTTTGCTGAGTTGTAAAATAAAACAGAAAAAATCTCAACCCTATCAAAACTTTTTGATCAACCTAATATTATCATTGTTATTATTCCTATTGTTATCAATACCACTATTGGTTATCATTATTGGCAATTTTTATAATAAGTTCTCGGTTATTATTAGATTTATTATGATGTCTCTGCTGTGATCAATCAGCTACTTTTTCTGTTCAGTGGCTAATTTTATTACTAGCTTATATAATTGCACATGTAGGTGCTGTTCGGCATAGTGGGGGCACTTTGCACGTTTGCCAGCTCCTGTTGCTAATGCAGGTTAACTAACAGGTCTTCTAAATGCAGCCAATTTTATTTTCCTTCTTTTCTTCCTTTTTTCATGTTTTCCTCTTCGTTACTTGATGGAGTAGCTCAATTTATGTCTGCGGTTGTACTACAAGGGGGCGGGGCCCGCCTCACAGGGGTGGAGTTTCTAATAATATAGACTGCTACAGGGTTCTGTTTGTGCTACAGCTCGAGTGAGAATTTTTGAATGCCTTTTTCTGTTTTCAGCTGGAAGATTATCCAGAAGGCCAGAACATGCCCGAGTTGACCGAATATGTGGCCACTAGATGGTATCGTAGCCCGGAGATTTTGCTGGCCGCAAAACGATACACAAAAGGTGTCGATATGTGGAGCCTTGGATGTATTCTAGCCGAGATGTTATTAGGTACTGATTTTTATGTAGCTGGTTTGTTTTGATGTTTTGTACTTCAGCTTTCCTTAAAGGAACGCTCCGTGGTAATTGTGTGGCGGGGACTCGCAACCATTGCTTTGCCAATTGTGTCCCATCTTACCCTTATGTGTTGTTCTAAGAAGCAGGGGTGCATCACTGAGGGATGGTTGTGAGTTCCCGCCACCCGCTAATCGTGGAATATCTTTTCAACAGATTTTTTCGCCGATTTTTTTTTCTGAACTTCCTAGGCTTCACTGGCTTGCTTCAGTGAGCTCTTCTTCTGGTATACGATCCACCATCAAACAAGATAGAACGGATTATGAATGCCATCAGTCGACCGAGTCGTGCCGATATCGAAAGCATTGGTGAGTTGAAAGAAATTTGAGACGGTAAAGTTAGTTGGCTGTAATCCTAAGGGAAAGTCTGAAAACACGAGATGCGTAAAGTAGGGATGTGGGCCAAGAGGTCCGAGTTGCGATGATGCCTAAAAAATAGGCGCGTGCGGCATTTGCTAACTAACTCTTGTTGAGCGTCTGGTGCGAATGCCACTCACACTTTTCGTGCCGCTTAAGAAGTTCTTAAATTAGGTCGAGTTGGGAGATAGAGAATTAACCACGAACGAGCGGCATGAATTCGTGACAACTAGAATTCCGTGTGAAGGTCGTGCGCTCGAATAAGGCCAAGCACTGGGAAGTAGAGACTGAAAGCTGCGAAGAGAATATGTACAAATTGGCTATCAAAAAAATGCCTCAAGCCTAGACAAGAGGACGGATTTTTCGGAAATGGAAGTGTGCCCCTTGGACGAAATGAGCTTCCTATCGTAACATTGAAAATGCGCAGATATTGGCGCAGCTGCTTTGATGGGATTTACGACAATAAGCAAGATGCTACTCCTTCTCCCCCTCTCCCCCACCCCCTCCCTAACGAACTGCTCCGGAAATGTGAAGGCACAATGGGATACGAATCATGCAGGCTTGAGAGCGCAAGAGCAAAAACAGAAAGTTGATCGTGACGAGAAGTAAGAGGGATTAAATTTCAAATTGCGTCGTAGATCCCACCCGACCGGCATTTTTGAAGCAAAGTTGCGAATATTCTTGGAGCGCAATTAAACAGGGTTACTTGAAGTGTAAGACGCATAAGCGGACGCACGACGACATAGAGCCGTAGTTGTGATACTGTTGAATGGATCCGCCCCTTGTGAATCCTGAAACAATTCTTTCCTGCACAAGCATCCAGCTTCCCGGATTGGGAAGCGCACGCCAAAAACATGACCGGTTTTTTTGCATTATTTTTCCATAATAGACGTTACCTGAACGAGCGATGCCATGCTATGTGAACTTTACAGATGCTCTGCTCCGTATCTCCGAACGTGTTCAAAAACTATTTAGAAGACGGACAGAGTCTCAGAGAGTAATCCCACACAGAAAACGTTGTTAAGACTGGTTATAGGGGACCTGAAAGACGTTGACAATGGCGGTGAGTATTAATGATTGACTGTGATCAAAGTGATAAGTGGTGATATAAATGGTGATAATGAAACTGTCTCAGCAAGAAGCACCCAGACGAGCAAATAGGTTAGTCCTTGAGATTAATGGCGGATTACCATTGTTTGGAGGGGGGGAGGCCAAGCGTGTATAAAAAGGGATGCAGCTCCAGAAGGAAAAATGATGGCTTTCTATGAGCCCCTCTACGATGAGTTGTTGATTCGCGTGTTTTGTCCGTGATCTGCAGACAAACAATGACAGCCAGCGCCTAACAGTATTGTGTCTTCCTTTGCAAAATTACTCCAGACAAACAGACAGCGAACAGTTCCTCGAGCGTGCACAGCTAGTAGCTGCTTAGCGTAGAACCGGTTCTGCAATGCACGCGTTAAATTTTACGCTACAGTTTTTTGTTATGTATCCCACCTGATTTTTCCTTTTAACGTTACTTGACTAACGTTTTCTTTAGTTATTGGTCGGTGGTAGTCTGAAACGAGATACATTTTCAACACAATTACATAAAATGTGCTTTAGCAAATCTTATTGTCACCAAGAAAGTTTAGGAGTGAGGGGGAGTAGGAGGTGGTAGTGGATATTGACGTAGTACCTGAGCTTTTTTTTCCCAGTGAGTCGGAGGTACATCGCATTCGGGATTATTTCGCAAAATGTATGATAATAGGAATCCACCTACGACTAGCGCCAGATTTCGCGAATTGTAGAGTTCGGTCGCGCCTTTGGACCTGCGAATCGAATTGCAATGCTTTCGAACATCGCATCGATTCGCAGATCGAACGGCACGACGGCCAAGCGCCTGTGCTGCGAGATACTGAACGTTGCCTAAGATCATAAAGCTTCGATTTTTGAACCATGGCGCCAGTTTGATGCAATATCTGGACACTGTATACACTGCAGACGTGAAGTTTGGTCTACAATGTTTATACGGCCCTTTTATGATGACCTCATTTCATGGTCATATTCATCACTTTTCCGTTCGCCTTTTCATTCCAGTCCAATAGCCGCAGATACTAGGGTAGTTGTGGCGTAGAGCAGGCAGTGGGACCAATCCTTACCCATTTCTGCTCGTCTGCGTCCTCTCTTCGAGGCAGGTTCCGGAGATAAGCCGACAGTGCTGAGAGCACTGAGGAGATAATGAGACTGGTCTTACCCACCGCCCCTGAATTTCCCTTCCTCCGTCCTCCGCAACTCCCTTGGCATGAGGATGCACGATTGCTTCCCATAAAAGTCCTAAAAATCAGTGCTTTATTCCAGGCAGTCACTACGCATTATCGGTGCTTGAAAAGATGCCACAAAGGCCTCGAAAAAGTCTCGAAACCATGATCAGCACCAATAATCCACATGCTCTCGATCTCATTCATAGGTAAGTGCTGAATCTTCTGCAACATTCTCATTGTTGATTTTATATTGTTGGTATTGATTTTTGTCAGGCTATTGATTTTTGCGCCTCATCGGCGACTGACTGTCGAGCAGTGCTTGGTTCATCCATATGTGGTGCAGTTCCATAATCCAGCTGACGAGCCGATGCTACCCTACGATGTAAGTTCGTTACGATATTGTCAAGTTATCATATTTATAACTCAGAGTTGATAGTCGGTTTTGCTCGAGAGGGGGGGGGGTGGCGTACCTGGGGCAAAGCTATGGGGCGAGGGAGGAGTGGGCTAAACTACACTGTTCAGCTTATCTGCGCTCTCCAAGGCTGCGCAGATATGGAATCTGCTTGACGAACACTGCTTAGTCTAGAGGACGCAGACGAGCAGAAAAGAACGTGGCTCACTCCTGTTGTGCGCCCCTCGAACTACCTTTGCCCACGTTTTTTGGTGTAATCGCTCTAGTACTCAAGAATGTGCGTGTTGTTCTCGACTTTGCAAACAGGCAAGCGTAGGCGTTGCGGTCATGATAGCCGCAGCACGGCCTTCGCTTTGTGTACACGTATCGGATTCTAATGAACATCGTGCGCGAAGGCGCGTAGGGGCGGCTGGGACGCTGGTCAGCGCCTCTGTGTCCCTTCCCTGGCCGAGGCTTTGGCACAGTAAGGACTGTGCCCACCCTGCAAGACTATTCTTCGGCGACTCTGGTCGTCTGCGCTTTGAGCCCAAGCCTTGGGTAGTAGCGTTCAGACTTCGCGATAACGCGCGTCAACGCGCTATTACTACTCTCGCGCTCCAATTGTAGACGCTAACGCACTGCAGACGGGTATCGATCGGCTCCAGTCTCTTGTGTGCTCGCGCTCTCTCAATGCAGCGGCGGCCGGCGCTGATCGATACACGTTAAGCGTTACAGCGCATCGTCGCGCGTCGACGCTCGTCATCGTGAAGTGTGGAAGCTGCTTCAGGGGAGAAACACGGGTGCGCAGCCAAGTGCCCCTTCCCATTCCAACTATGAAAGTCAGTTCCAGTACATCATCACGCCAAAAAAATCCTAATTAAAATAGATGTTCTTATTAGGGGTAGTCAAAGGCGAGAAAATCCACATTTTTAATTCAGGTGAATTTGCCTCTACCTGATCACATCCAATTATCGATTGATGACTATCGGAACAAGTTGTATGACATGATGAATCAGAAGAAGACGCACATCCGACGGATACAGCACGACAAAATCAAGCTGGTGAGTCCGGCGGTGACAGTAGTACTAAGTGGGTATGCAGCATACCAAAACTGGGCTAAAATTGAATGCGTCGGCTGAATGAATGCTCGCAGTACCGTAATCCTTGCGCTAGGTTTAGTCACTCGAGTCTTTAGGCTACACCCATCATGCCTTTGAAGAATCCTACGGGGGTCGTATTGGTCGCAGAGGAGATTGTTGGTAGTTCCTTCGAAAAAGATTTCTATTTGCTGGCTTTTTCGTTTTACTGTTGCCTAGTGCGCTATAAACCACCCCCCCCCCGCCTTTCCGAAAGCCCAAATGACGTCTCCCTCAAGCGACTGATCCCTCTCCAAAATACGGCGTAGCATTAGCAAGTTCGATCCGATTGTCCACTATCTTGATAATTACCACATCTTCTGTATTTTCTAGAGAGATGAATTTATTCTTGGTCTCATTCTTCCTAGTTAATCCTACTTCTCTGACTACAGCCTCTAGTGAAAGAATATTTGACTGTGCAGTGCAAGTATATGCTAAGAGATGTTGTTTGATAATTTGAACGTAACTTCCAGTGACGATCTGCTGAGTTTGCTGCGTAAGTTGTTTGATGAGCTTAAGGGTTATGAACCTCTCGCCTTGAAGCCGCCTTATTCGTTCGCCTCTGATGGGTCTCGGACGAATTGTTTGTAAGGGTTAAGTCTCAGCAAGCCCCAGTAGAGTGCTGTACTTGTATTTTTGGTTCAGAACCAAGGACAGGATCTCGTGAGGGGACTTTTTCATCTGCTGGATGGGGAAAACAACGTTATCCACCTGGCACAATGAAAGTTTCATATCTCATTCCCACTACCACGTCACGCTACCCGAATTTCGGTCACTCTGTTATCTTTATTCTTTTATATTCTAGATTTATTTGTTTTCTTTCCTTCTTCCTAACTGAATTGTTCCTTAGCAATGAGTTTTGTTTTTTTTGTAGCTATGCGGCGCACTTTGTGTATTTAAATAAATAAAATAAATAAATACCCTTGTAGGGTGTAACACAATAAAGTTATGAAAATACGTCCAGGCGACCATTTCCTTGTTTTACGACGCAGCGTTGAGTACTGCAGCCTCCTATCTTAACCTAGACACAGAAAGTAACTCTCAGTTTCATTCATACGCCAAATTTAGATACGAAGACCACAAACGACGTCTGCAGCGGCACCTGTGTCGAAGCCGTCGACCCCGATGCGTAACGGCAATAACGTGAGAGGTGCAGCGCCTATTGCACAGGCTGAATGTAGCGATACTGACTACGACACAGCGGCGAGAGTATGGCCAGAGCCAGAGTGTTGAAAAGAATGCAGTCTGCACAGTTGCAGCAGCACTCTTAGAGGTACTACTTTCGGATTTTGCAGCGACTGTGAATGTTGGAACAAAAGTCTGGAACAGCGTTTGTACCATTTTCACGCTTGAAACTCACCATTTTCAAGCATTGTGCATCCCTTACAAACCAAAATTCAACGCGCCACTTCTCGAACGAATTTCAGCACACTTATTTAGCCCACAAGTTCATCATACGCATAATACACTACGTAACCCCGCCGGCCACGCTTACCTTTGTCCAAGCGCGGACACAAATTTTCAAAATCTTCTCGCATAACTTCTGTTTATTTAGCTTTTTCTCATCGTTTGCCTGTTTCCACAAACACTTTGACTTAAAAGTACTGGGCATTGACACATGGCCAACTTCGCCCATTCTCTGAAGGGTTTGGCAATCTAGGCTCCACCCCCTTGATCACGCCACTTGCTTTCGCATGCGGAATTGTGATATTATTTTTAACAATTTTTGCATTTTTGGAACGCTGCTCGTGAGCCCACGCACTGCTGCTGAAGCTCCGCCACTCGAGGTAGTTTTTGTGCCCGTCCACTTCGCCAAAAATGCTACCCTCGCAAGGGTAGTATCTTTGCGCTTCTCTGCTCAGTGCTCTCGTTCGTCACTCGAAACAAGAAAAGCAGGCAAAGTTTGTTTCCGATAACTTATGGCAATAGCCGCCTATATAGCTTAATTATTCGGAATTAACCCTATGTAATCTGCCGGCCGAGACTCTAGTACTTACCATCTGCACCACTTGAGAGATGGGCGGCGGTTCTTCACAGCTGGGCTGAGCCTCGTACAGTGGGCGGGGCCTCACGGAGCAGCTTGCAAAGTTGGCAAAAATTTTGGAAAATGTCAAAATCCGCCAAAAGAAAGCGGGGTTGTAAGGGGCGGAGCAACTAGATGCCAAACCTCTTAAAGATTGGTCGAGTCGGCCATGTCGCGAATGCCATATCGTTTTTCAGAGTCAAAGTGTTTCGTGGGGAAACAGCACAAGATAAGAAAATCCATAAATAGAAGTTATAAAAAACATGGTTTGAAAATCTATGTCCGCGCTGACAAGTAGACGTAGCCGTCGGGGCAGGGCTCGCAGTAGTGTCTGGCGTGATCTGGTTGGTGTTTTGTGCGGATAATGTGTTGGTGATATTTTCCGGAAAGTGTGTGTGGACTTGGTTGAAAGGGGAGAATTTGTTGAAAAGGGGAATTGGTTTGGAAAAGGGTGAATTTGGTTCGAAAATTGGTGAATTGGTTAGAAAATTGGTGAATTCAAAGTGTATAAGGTATATGTATACTGCGCATTTGCGTACAGCGATATCACTAGAGTGAAGATTGTGCTTGAGACGCTAGAGTAAGATGTTGTGTTGTTGTATAGTCTTACTCACTGTTGACGCTGGGGTGTATCGGGATGGGAGCTGGAGGGGGGGAGGGGCTGTGTTTGGCGTGGCGCCCAACCGTTCTCCTCCACTTGTTGAGGTGAAAGCAGCAACGCTCGGTGAGAAGGTGCAGGCGCCTCGCAAAACATAGCCACTCCCTCTGACACGCCCCAGCATCCGCAGCGATTGAGGCTGTATGTGACTCATTCAAGATGGGAGTGGGGTTGCCACGCCAGTAGAACTGCTAGAGTACACCAAGCTCTGGAGCGTTTATCTCTTGAAGTTTCACGCCTCTCCAGCAGGAAGATTACTTCAAAAAGTTGGGAACGACCCACTGAACGAGCTGTTCCACAGGGGAACCTTAGGAGGCATAGCAGTGCTAAGATGCTTACAATTAGACGATCAGAGCTCAACTTCTGCGCTGCAGCTACGCTGCGGAGGCGCTCTTATCTCAGAGGTGTGGCCCACGATGTTTGGCTACACTGGCACCCACCTACAGTGTACTCGCACCATTTTACCGATCAACCGATACTATTCATCGAGACTCGCTGTGAAAACTTTCTGGCTATCGTTTAGCGGGCCCCACAAGCCTTCAAGACTAAGGTTACAATCTCGTTGTTTCCGGTACACTGTAATCAGGACCAAGGCCTTTCCTGTCAGGGGTGGGGGGGGATTGACTGTTAAATACGACAGTCTCTCCCTCATGTCTTCCATTTTCCCGAAATTTTCTAGCAGTTCTTCAGAAACTGCTTCAAGGGAAGGGGGGGGGGAGCGAAGGTGCAGAAATGAGAAAACTGCGAGAAGTCAACATTCGGGAAAAAATTTTTCTCGAGGCCAGATGTTCGTGGGAGTTCGTATTTAGTCAAGGAATTTTTTTATATTTGAGTGTCCCTGTTTCGAGGCCTTCGAAATAACCTTTACTAGTAGTGGTTAAACGGTACCACTCCGTTATTTCATCTTTTAAATGATTTCCTAAATTTTTAGAACGTGCGCAGTCAGCTGATTCGCGAACGTCCAAAGGGAATGGAACGACGAAAGGTCGGCGACGATCGATTGAGCGACCAAGAATGTTCAGTGGAATAAAGCCAAGTCGTCTAATGCATCCCCACAAGCTCATCTCGAATTATTGACCCTAACCTTGATCGGCACGGTAATTATACTGCTTTCTGCGCAGTACCCCCTTATATGCCCTTCAGAAATACTTCTGTAGGGAAAATGTGCGCAGTTTTCATGTACACTACTCACGTTGTATCATTTTGAGGTGAACTCCCTTTGTGGGCGGAGCCTCCCCCGGGGGTGGGGCTCCCATCGAAAGAGCCCCACTCACCAGCGAGAGTCTAAACCCACATTTATTTTTTGAGCAGAATCGATGCATGCTTCGCTAACATTTCCACGAATCTTGCCTTCACTTTTCTCGATCTCAGCAAAGATCTCAATTTTCTAGTCACATAAATTATTTATCAATATGCACCTTTTTTGGATTAGGAGTAGAGGCAGAGAGTGCGTAGACAGGCAGAGTAACTGTGCTTTTCTGCTTTGGGAATATCTCAGCTCATTGGAAACACGTGTGTGCGCTTTTAATTGAACAGAAATAAAATACCCATGTTTTCAACTGTGCTGCGCTCAGTTTAGTAGGCGGGATTTGCCACATAGTGGGCGTGGTTACTCCCGTCGTCATTTCTTACGATTCCTTTGTAAACGATTATATATATTGAGATTTTAGTTCCCTTTCTAGATTTTAATTCGCTTTGCTTCCCCCCCCCCCCCGATAAATATTCCTGCACATAGACACGCAACGACGAGTCTGTACTACTCCAGTTGGATTGTTATGTTTTTTGTTGTCTTTCATTCAGATATCGTCTCCTTTATGTTGAATGGATGCCATTGTGCGCGTTTGTTTGTTTGTTGTCGTTTCCATTACGCAATAATACTTGTATACGGGGAAGATGATGAAGAATAAATAGGTTCCCATGATGTGTACATTTTTAGAGGTGAATTTTTTGTGTCCGTTCGCAGCGGGACGTATACCGCTATATGCGCCTTCGAATGTTGGTCCGAAATCTGTTTTCCCACTTGAATAGCTATTTTTTGAAGAGTGTTGTAAAGACTTTCTGGAAACACCGCGAAGCTTGTTGCCTTCGAAGAGCTTGTGCTGATCTCACCAAATGGTGCAGTGCCATGTGGGTGGACTGTCAGAAATTTAGTCACAGGTTCGGATCCTCACGACGTTTTTTGTTTTGCTTTTTCGCGAAACTTGTTGTGAAAAATGCCTTTCACTATGTTCTTGACATCAAGCTGTTATAGGCTGCAAAGTATACAGTTTTATTAGGATATGTGATATTCGTAAGATTGTTATTCCCAAAACCAAACATATATAATGCTTGACCATAAGTCAGACATTTCCCAATAGCAATTGGACAAGAAAATTAACAAATCAAGATTACGCCATGCACTCGTCTTCGGAGTTATAGAGGTGATTGATTGAACATCTTTGGACAAAGCGGAAATTAGAATTATCTCTACATTTGTAGTCATACATCCACCTTTCTATGAGGCACTAAATAGCTTGAAAATAAATGTCTCAGAGTAATTGAATTACTACAAGGAGACTCATGAGATTCTGTTTGTGAAGGCATATTCTGCACTGATCGTGTGGGCGGAGTCAGTCACCACTTCTCTTTCAGACTACTTGTGAGATGGCAAAGAGAAGGGCGCACCAAGGAGGAAGGCGCATTTTCAATTAACTTAGCCCTGCAGTCAGCGCAGAATGTGTCTTTAAGTTCACAACTGTGTACAAGTAACAGTAATAAATACATTAGCATTGTTTGGGTGCAAAAGTAGGTGGATTTGCTGGATCGCCGATGCAACCAACAGCTCCCCAATTGTAAATGTAGACATTGTAGTAACGATGGTGATCGTAGAATGACAAATTGATGTTCTGATCGCTACAAGATTTGCTCTCTTGCTCGTCACATTCGATGTAATCAGCTGTGGTCATGTCATTGTTGTAGAACACCTAAAATGTGTGAGTTAGTCAAAAACGTAGCGGTGGCTCATTGGTACAGCGCCACTATTTTTCAAGAATACTTCCCGCGATTGAGTAACCTATGACATGCCCCGTGCATTTGGTGGCCAGGTCCGCACTCGCAAAAGTGAACAGCTTTGCCACGCGAAGGTGCTAGATGAAGCGGCCACGGAATTGTGTTTTCTTACCACGCTGATATTTTCGGCGTACAAGACAGCAAATTGCGCAGCTAATTACCGCGCGTGTTGCCTGCAACGTCGTAGGAAGATTTCATGTGTTCGTCGCAGGGAATGCCATTCGTTCGCTTTCTCGAAAAAACAAGCAGTCAATCCCCGTGGATGTAGTTCCCCCAGCAGGCGAATCATCTACTGTCAACCTTTTTTTTATTTGAGCTCTAACTGGAGGATTTACTGGAGGGAGTGGGGAGGGTTGCAGGAATCAGTAACAGGCACTTGTTTTACGAGTGAAGCGAAAACAAACTAAACCTTCGAAAAGGCCTAGATTGAGCCCCTTCTCGAGCATCGGAAGAGAGTGCGAAAAAATGGGAGGTGAAGTTATTAAGAGTGCGAAAGGGAGAGCAGAGAGAAAGGATGAGAGAGAAAAGACGAATCAGACGTTGACCGCACAGCGAACTGACCCATACGGACGTGAACAGATTATCGTTCATCCTTGGGTGTGGTTGGCAAATGGTGGGCGGGGCTACTAAGGGGAATGACGGTTTCAGGGTCCTTGTCCCTCACTTTCTAACCGTAAGAGCGGGCTCGCCATTACGATTGCCTATCGGGTTACCTTGTGAAAGGAACGGATTCTACTCATCAGATAATCGCGCAATGTGACATTGTAAGCACCTTCCACGATTGCATTTGCACTTAAGGGAATGAAACTGCTAATGCAAAGCGAAGAAAAATGCAAAGGAAACCGCCAATATTGCCTTAAATGCGCCCCACTTTTGTATTTCATTCCTGATAGGCGAGCGAAGCAAAGAAATATTGGGCACACGAAAGAGAAACCAGACAAGAATGAGGAGAACTATGCATCAACACACAGCGGTTGCAAAAGGAGTGGCGACTAAAGTGAGTGGGTGGAGTCTTATAGAAATGGCATGTCGGTGGCGCCCTCACAGGCTTTTTCGTTTGGCGAAAATTGCACACATGTGTCACTGCGTCATGCACCTCGTCAGTTAACAAATTCTACCCCTAGGTAGTCGCGAGATGACCCTTTAAGTAAGCTAACTACGAGATGGTACGAGGGTAACAAACCTCTGATTTGTGATGTGTGTAGTTGTGGAATCCTTTTGGTGGATTGTGTGGGATAGTGTCGTGGGCATGAGTGACACGGAAGGAATATGGAACCTATAAATGAATTAGAAGTGCGAAGTTCTTTTGTGAAGGCGCGTTCACAGTCCTGTTTGCCGCGGAAACTGGGACGTTCTAAAGGGGTCGGTTTGGCGCTTCGCCAACACATTCTTCACCAATTGGGGTCGCCTGGCAGCTTCCGGAATTGGTGGAAAACAGGTTAACGCCGCGCCAGATCGGCCCTCTCTGAAGCGCCCGAGCATTTTCGGCGAACAAGAATTGTAAAATACGTATGAGTACCTGAGCATCATGCGCATCTGCATAGTCTTTGTTGCCCGTCCTTGGCTGGCCAAAAGTCACCAATTTGATCCTGTTTCCATCGAAAAGCTTCGTTTTTACCACATATGATGAAGCCAGTGATGCCATCGATCCACCTAGGGAGTGACCCACAGCCTGGAAAAAGGAATATTCAGAATTTTCTAGGTGTTTTGAAGTGCCAGACTAGATCAAAGCGCGCGCTGGCGGTAGTGACTCGCCTTTATAACACTCGTCGCGGGGACGGTCAAGACAATCATAATAGGGGATGTCGTTCGTTGGGGATCCCCAGGAGGAGGTTCGTATTAAGTCATTGGATGAGGGAGGAGCACCTATCTAATGTGCGCTATGTATGCCCTCCATTCCTCACTCCTTACCCCGGATGGCAGTTAGTGGCGGGGAAGTGGAGGGCTGCATTCGCTCTGCCCCTGTTTTCTGGGTAAAACTGGAGGAAATTCTGGAAAACGGGTTCTCCAAACAAGTTGAGTGTTTTTAGTAAGGTGTAGATAGGTTTTGAGACACTGAAAAAGCGACGTTTCACCCTTCCCGATGGTCTTCGTGAAAAGACCGCGAAATCACTTATCGATCGACAGTTCGATCAATTATTGATTGAAAACTCACCCATAGCTCATAGTCCTTGTACTTGTTTGCAACAGTCACGAAATCGTCTTTGATCCCTCCATTCCATACAGCAAAGAACGCGTTATAGAAATACCTGGATACTTTGCCACCAGCGATCCAAGGCATCTAAGATACTTGTTATTTTTTTCACCAAAAATCCCTATTCACTCAATTCTCATTCTAAAATGTTGGGTCAGTGAAAAAGGACAGTTTTTTAGTGATAGCACTTCAATCAACAAATCAATAAAGGAACGAAAACCAACGAAGGCCGATAGCAATATTGTACTGGACCTTTCATCTTTTCTATTACTTCTCTATTTGAAGTGGGCGCAGATCGGCTGGGTGGGGGCAGCAAATGATACACAGCGAAGCTTGTTCAGGCTACCTTGTGAGAACCTGTGAATTCCCGCAACCAAAGTGATACACTTGCATGATTTCTCAGCTTCACAAGAGTTTACAGTCCAACCAATGTGAGACCTGTTAGCTAACAGAAGTTAAGAAAATATATCAGCAATAGTGCGAAATGCCCCCTCCAAGCCGAATAGCGCTTTGAGAGATTAGTAAGGAGTTTCGGACGGTCAGCTCGATGTCCACGCGCTCTTATCATATTCGTATTCGCTAAGTGCACCTGCACAGTTGCTGACTTTTAAGTGTCGGTTTATTCCCGTCTTATCAATAATCACATGGCTAAAAAAGCCGTCGCGTGTATATGAAACATTTTTGCTACGTAGTTGAATTGAGAGGTATGCGGATGCGGAGCGGAAGTTCGTGAGCATAGAAGTGGACCCTATGACCATTGGGAGGGACGGCGCAGTTCTGCTTGGTGGTGGCAACGATCAGTATTCAAGAGTAGCCTGCAGAGGCCACCTTATTCTAAGGACCTGTAGAATCTTCTAACCAGAGTGGCTCACTTGTACCGCTCCGTAGCCTTACAGGAGCTCACAGGACTCAAGGAGCTCACAGGTCATCAACAAAACTGGACCTGTTAGTTAAGGTAAACTAGCGAAAGGAGCCAGCGAAAAAGCAAAATGCCCCTCCCAAGCTCAGTGTCGGAGCACTCTCTAGACGAGCAGGTCATGTCTGCTCGTCTATGTGCTCTCACCGAGATCACATCATGGGGTTTTGTCGCTTTAGAACTCAACTTGGTGAAGTTTCACTGAGGAGTAGCTTTCCCTGGCGCATATCATTTTAAAAAAGTTTCTAGAATCACCATGAAATTTACTTGTTCCAGTCATGCG
>MU912267.1:16487-49666 GCA_036418165.1 Cooperia oncophora
GTCATCAACAAAACTGGACCTGTTAGTTAAGGTAAACTAGCGAAAGGAGCCAGCGAAAAAGCAAAATGCCCCTCCCAAGCTCAGTGTCGGAGCACTCTCTAGACGAGCAGGTCATGTCTGCTCGTCTATGTGCTCTCACCGAGATCACATCCTCACCGAGATCACATCATGGGGTTTTGTCGCTTTAGAACTCAACTTGGTGAAGTTTCACTGAGGAGTAGCTTTCCCTGGCGCATATCATTTTAAAAAAGTTTCTAGAATCACCATGAAATTTACTTGTTCCAGTCATGCGAGGGCCTGTCGCTTACGTAACACTTCGGCTTGATCTGCAATTGCGGACATAGCTCAATCCCGTTAGGCGCCCTGTGCACCTTTGCTACTGTAGAATACGGACCGGTGAGGTAAGTTAAATCATTAGCTTTACATCCAGTCTGGTAAAAATGACTTTCAAGTAAAAAAAAGTAAAAAATCATTGAAAATGAGAACTCATCGACTGTTGAAATCTAGTGCAAAGAGAAATATTGAGGGGGGGGGGGGTGGTCGAAGCAAGCAAACATTCTATGAGGTTAACGTTAACTCACCTGCTCAGCAAAAAGAGTTACAGCAGATTCCGTAGCCATTTGATGATTTCCAACGGTGCCTCTGAAATTAATTGACACTGGGACTCTTGAAAAATTAATGACTGGTATGGCCAATTAGGACTCAGTGACGTAAGAGGCGATCGCTCGGCTGTCTTAGAGTCACATTCCACGATGACTGGATGGGCGGAGATTCGTGACTATTCTTCCTCTCTAAGTGGTGAACCCCTCTTCGCTACAACATTGTGAGGAGAGCGCATCGGTGAAGTACAGTGGTCAAGAACTATCGACATGTCTGGTTATTCTGGTATAAGCCTTGGAGAGGCACTCCACGACAACAGGATGTGTCGATAGGTGATGGGGTCCAAATATGGTTCTGTAGGCGCTAAGGGCCTCGAAGAGTGAAGAACAAAGCAAATGATTCCATGGAAGACGCCATAAATGAGTCTTCTGCCGCACGGAGAGGAAACACTGGGCGCCCGGATGAGAATCAGACACCGTTGGTCGGGAGAGCACAGACATCTAACGTGATCGCTGCGGTCCCTGCTGTGAGCGTACTCAGGTGCAAGACTCATAACCTATGGAAGTCGCAAATGTGGCAGGCGCAGTTATCTGATTGAAAGGAGGAGCCATCATCGTTGGTGTGCGGGGTCAAAATGCGTTCATGCGTGTGAATATATTCAGAAAGTGGGCGGGATCGTTGGGAAAACAGGGGGCTCAGTTCAGTGTCTGGTAGGAAAGCGCTGATTGAGGGGGCAAATCATGGAGTGAGTCAGCTGCGTCTATACTCGGCAAGCTACGGATTGTCGTTGATGCGTCATGTGGCGCCTATGAGAAATAGTGTATGCATGGATGAGACGGAGAAGGGTAGAGCGTGGGCGAGAAGGAGATGGGTAGGGAGAGAGAGAATGGACTGTTAAAAAAAGGTCGTCGGGTACAGATGCAGCCCCACAAGGTGGACCGATTGTAGCCATATAGCGCTTTGTTGCGTCAACATTTGTTGACGCGTTCAGATGAGTGCATGCGCAAATGTGACCAATCAATAGAGTTCTTTGAATCGAATTTACCTGAAAACCAGCATGATCGCTTTGTCCTCATGATTAACAGCCGTGTAGCCACTACAGGTGTCTGTGGTATTTTTGTCGCATGGTACGGTCACTTTATGTAGCACCTAGAAAACAAATGGTAAGTGCAAAAATCAATACACGCGATCAATGCTATGTTCAATCAATGAGCAATTTGGTCCGTGGATATCCCTAGAATTTATCCTACGTCACATATCATTTAATCGGACTTTTCCTTCCAACGTTGGGACTCCTATCTGTGCTACAAGGTGGATGCATCAAGTTACGCTGCGTATCCCGAAGGTGAGAGGGCGTGGCTACAAACTCCGTTCAAACATACTCTAGGATGCGCTTTTCGTGGAACACTTCCCTTTGTAAACGAATGGCTATCCTGCTCTTGCACAGTTATACATAGGCATAAATACAATTGTCACAAAACTGCAATTATACATTCCTCAAAAGTGCCATGTTCGAATTAGTGACGCAGCCATGCCCACTCCATCTCCGGGATATGAGTACGCAAAAGGACTGGGGCTGTTTCGGGAACTCGGAACCCAGCTGGTAAAGGTTGTTCACTGAACTTCCGTTACAAGTTGAAGTTGTGGCTTGGAATTAGGAATGCTACACGCTAAAGTCCTACAGGATAAAGAGAAGAGAAGGAGACTCTAAGAGGTTTGGGTGTGCCCACATTAACTTCCGAAGTCTATGGACACTGCTTAGTTGGCGTGCAGGTGACTTAAACAGAGAGAAAGCCTGAGCGACGCTAACCCAAAGGTTTCTGTTTCTGTGATATCTGACGCCCATATGTACCAGCGATTACGATTGCGGTGCGTTTATTCCTCCACTTTGCTGTTTCGCCGTTGGCTGAACGAAGCGCTGAAATCAGACTTAAAAAGCACGTATCTATGGTCGCTTAGAATGGCGGAGGACCTTCGGGTGGGAGTGGGTGAACGGTCGATATAACCCGACGACTACTGTTCTAGAACAGGTTACAATTGTTGTGGTAGGAAGTGGCGCGCCAGGAAATGGAAGAGTCAAAGAGTTTGAAAAACATTTTTCCACGAGCCATATATGACCCCCTTCTCGGTGCACAAACATGCTTTCCCTCGCTACGTTGTGGATTCCTTGCTCATATGTATGCGTTGATTGGCGCCCCGGTTCTTTACCTACCGTATTAGAAGGAGGGGCGCACCAATGAGGAAGGCGCAAATAGTTTTCAGTATCCGCCCATTTGCTTATCGCGAAATGTGTCTTTGTGAAAGAAATACACCATTACATTCGAATCTATTGAGAAGTAGTAACTCACCGTGACATTCTTGAACGCCTTATTAATGCATATCCGTGGATCATCCAACTCGGTAGCAGCACACAATGGGACCACTTTTGTACGAGCGAATTCGTCAGAGAAACGTGCCGGTTTATCAAACACAGGCATTGAAATAGCCAAGCTGGTGAGCAGTACAGTAAAGATGATTTCCTTGAGCATCTTCTGGGAAGCGTAGGCGACGACGAGTTATCAGATGGGTGCAGAACGGAACACTTCCTGTGGGAGCCACTTCACTACGGCCTTTTATTGTCGTAAGGCGGTTCCTGACCACAGTTCGACGAAATTTCTCCGATAAGGCGCTGTCATCAGTAATGTGGGCTTCTCTGCCGTCAGAAAAAAAAGATAAGCACCTATCAGCGATGACTTTGGTAGATTACTCCACTCGAGTGATCCACTCGCAGCATAGTTCTAAGGTTGGCGTCGGCTAGAAAGCGTACTTGTTCTACTTCAGGTACGTGAATGGCAATGGGGTGTCCTGGCAGGAGGCGCATTTTCATGCGTAGTCATTTATGGTCAGTCTCTACAAGGGCGGAATTGTGAATCTGAGTCGCTTCTGACATTTCCAGCCTAAGACGTCATTAGATGTGATAAGAAGCTGACTAGTCTGTAGTCTTGGCGACGTACCAAAGGGTGAACGCACCACATGAATATCACGCGGGCGGTCGCGAAGCGTTCCAAGGGTTTGTTATTGTGCTGTGGTCGTGCTCGTAGTAATTTTTCCACAGAACGTCTTCTTCTGACTCTGTCAATTTCGTGACCTGACCTTTTCACCTGAATTTCGTGACCGTTTCTAAAATTAAGAGAAAATCACTGCTTGCTGATTTTGCTCATACTTTTCCCGTCCCCACCCCTCCCCCCTCTAATCCCTAGTTGGCGGTTGGGGGTGCAGCAACACTATTTACTTTTGCTGATAATTTATTGGTCGTACATGTCTCCTGCCCTCTCGCACGCAAAACTTGGGAATTCTTGGCAGCTAGATCATGAAAGGTGTCTGTACCATAGGAGAGAGTGGGGGAGAGGTACTAGTAGGGTACTAGAAGAGTGCTGATAGGGTACTAGTTTAGCTATTTCGCCCTCTCCGACGCTGTATCCTACTGGGAATTGGGTGTGGATCGTATGTGGCTTCCGAAAAGGGATCTACATTTATCTGAGTACGGGCGTGAGTTTAGGGGCTCGATCAGGTCATGTTCCGTCGCTGGGAAGATTTCGCAAAATACGAGCGCCTGCGGGATGATCTCCCCCCCCCATTCCCATCTGTCTACCATTTTATTAACATTTATCAACCTCCTACCACTCCAGCTCTCCAGTTTTCCAGAAAATCTGCCGTCAAGTGGAGGTGGGGTGGATATGTAATGCCCATGTGAAACGGGAAAACCGCCAGAAGTCAACAACCTGAAGAAATTCTCTAAGGCCAGATAAGACGCTCCCCCCTCCTGTTTCCTATAACGACAAAATATGACCTTCTTCTTCTCCCTAGCGTTAGTCCCGCGCCGTCGCAGGGTCCGCTGTTCTTGTTAGACGTCGCCACTTGTTCCGATCCACTGCATCTTCTGCCGTGGCTTTCACTTCAGTGAGGTCCTTCTTGATGACGTCTCCATCTTTTCTTTGGGGCTCCTCGTGGTCGCTTGCCCTCTACTTCGAGTTCCAATGCCTTCCTTATTGGGTGGTCTTCAGGCCTCCTCAGTACATGCCCATACCATCGCAGTCGCTGCTCTCGTGCAGCTGGATCGGAGCCGTCTGTGTGACCGCCTCGTTTCTGACTCTGTCGAGTCGTGTCCAACCGCAGGCCCATCTCAGCATCCTCATTTCAGCTGAGTGGAGCTGCCTTTCATGGTTCTTGCAGATGGGCCAGCACTCACTACCGTAGAGCATTGTAGGCCTTACTACCGCCCGGTATACCTTGCCCTTGAGAGTTCTCGAGCTTCGCGCGGACGCACGGATGTCCACGGATGCCAGTGGACTCCCTCCATTTCATCCAGGCTGCGCTTGATTCGGGCCTTCACCGCCTGGTCCACGCTACCATCAGTTGCTAGGTCGCTCCCCAGGTACTGGAAATTCTCGACCCTTTCGATGCTCTCGCCATGGCAGTCTACGATGGGTTCGATACACTCTTCGGAGCTCAGGAACTTGGTTTTCTTTAGGTTCAGCCGGAGTCCATTCTCAGCGAGCACATCCTGCCACAACTGCACCTCGTCTTGGAGTTCTTCCCTGCTATCCCCTAGCAGGGCAATGTCGAAGGGGCGATGTCGAGGATGGTTCTCAGTGGTCCCTCCAAGAGTTCTTTTGCTTCGGACATCTAGAGTCAGGGTGGAAGAGGAACGGCTGAGGGCTGATCCTTGCTCGTACCCAAACCCGTGCATGTTTACTCCTTCGTCAAGCCGTGAGGGGTGCGTATAGCTGCTTCAGCTCCGTCGTACATGTCCTTCACTATGGATGCTGCTCCAGAACGTTACGTTCTCTGAGCGCTCTCCAGAGTACCGGCCTAGGCAGCGGTCGAATGCCTGCTCAAGGTCCAGGAAGGCTAGGTAGCAGGGTCGCCGCTTCTGTCGGTACTTCTCCATCAGCTGTCTGGCGATGAAGATAGCATCAGTGGTGGATTTTTCCGGCATGAAGGCGAGCTGTTCCTGTTCCTTTGACGACCAAACATGACCGCTCCTTGGGGATTCCTCAGCGTACGACGTGCCCTGGGTTCAATAGCAATTTTGGCGCTGTTTATCGACGGGGGAGGGGGCATTCTGCTTTTCATAGATTTGCCAACCCGTCTACCGTCTACCAACCCGTCTACCTCGTCTTTTTTCGAGTTGACACGTTTTAGGATGGTGGCTAGACGATCTTGCTCCAGCTTCACAAGCGTTCACAAGTTTTACCAGAGTGAGATTTGTAAACCAGGGAAAGTAATCTATTAAAACAAAATGCCCCCTTCTGGATACAACCCCTCCCTCCACGACCGACATATTTTCCGCAGAATTTGAGGTGAGAGGAGATGGATGGTATTTGGACTGAGACTGAGGGACGGACGATGGGGATCGTGCTTGAAGCATGTGTGAAGTTCTGTGGTCACTATGTTTTCGGTGTTTTCGGTTAACAGGAGCGCATGTGACACAACAGTCTATGGGTGTCTGAGGATTATCGGGAAGTGACATTAGTGTTATCTGATTAGTTCACACCAAAAAAAAGTAAAGACTCGCCAATACTTATGGTTCGAACGGCCTGTTCACTGGTAGACGCCTGACCCTGATGTTCATAAACCCTGGAGCTCCTTCTCCTTTGGACGTAGGTGGAAATCCTCATTCCCACCCCTAATGCCCAGTTCTGTACAAAAGGTCTTTTTGCGGAGAATGCTCATCTCCATCGTGGGAAACTGTCTTGCGCAATAAATCGTTCAAATACCTGCCCAAGGTTATAAGCCCCGTTTATTCACTCCTGGCTGGAGGGGTCATACCTTCGGTAAGGTGCTGCATCCCTTCAACTCCTTCTGATAAGGTAACGAATCACATTTTCGTTGTCAGATGTCCTTCAACGTCAAACCCCTTGACCATTCCTTATCGGGATGAATACGGTAGTACTAAAATGTAATATGTGACAGGTTCTTCGTCTGGACATCACAAGTTGATCATAGGGAGACCTAATGGCTACAATTGGTATTTCCCCTCAATACAAAAAATTTTATGTACTGCAAAGTGTGCTAGCAGTAAATGAGTTTTTAGGTGTACAATTACTGAGGGAGGTGTCACTGTGATTGTTTCATTGCAGCAAGAAATAGCAATAATTGTAGATTGTCAGGTAAACAGGAGAAATTAATAGCTTTGGGAACAGTGCCTAGGATGTACCAGCTTAGGCCATTCAATAGAGCGTGGCAAGCCACTCTCCAGTGTCGGTGAATTTTGTCTGATCTAATCCGTCCTCAACGTTTAACAAATACCAAAACGCGTCATAGCGCACTTTTTGTCGAGCGGGGTGGCAGGGGAGTCTGCTTTCCATAGATTGTCGACCCATCTAGTTAACGCTTTCTCAAGCCTACCACGTTTAAGGATGGTCGCTAGAGCGGTCTTACACCTAGTTCTACAGTTAAAACAAGTTTTACCCATGGTGAATTTGAAAAACCGGAGACTAGGGAGCAAGCAGTAAGAAATGCCCTCCCCCCCCGTCGACAAAACAGCGCCCGCGTCATGAAATAGCCTGGGAAGCTTGGAAGGGCGGCCTTCATCTTCTGCTTGTATGGAGCCAACAATTCCGGAAAATTCGCAGTACTGGTGTGCGATGCTCGTAGGCTCAGCGTAGCTCTGGTTTGAAAAGGGGTCTTATGGGGAATGGGGAGGCATTCATCGACGTCTTACAGAACTAAGTCACAGTTGCCTCATTGAGTAGCCCACTCTATACTGCATTCAAATGCCACGCCTACTCTCACGGATAAGGAGTGTACTGTGTACGTGAACTGCGTCTAACCAAAAGCAGCTGATAAGGTCATTGAACAAAATACGCATACTTACGGCAGCGCAAAGGCACGCGTCGCTCGTTGCAGTTATGTGCTCTCCGCTGATAGATTTCCAGTGAACTTTAAGTCCAGAACGGCGATACGAAGGAACGGGTATTTCTGTGCCCACATGTTCTCAAGACGGAGGGTTGGGGGGGGGGGTAAAGCAAAAAGTAAATTCACCATTAAAGCCACGATTCCTTTAGCAGGAAGGGGGGGGCGGGGTGCGACGTTCGGTTACGGAGGTCATTCTCGAAGTGACTGGTTGCGTCTGTAAGATACATAACGCGTTGACCCCAAAATTCGACTGCTTTACCTGCAACGCATCTCCAAGGCATGCCGAGATTACGGAAAGGACTCCACACTTTGAAGGAAAAGCTCAGATCCAAAAGCATTTTCGGAGCTAGTCGGTCTTGCGAGAAGTGAGCGAGAAAGGGGGAGAGGCGTTCGCTTTCACTGCCACTAGTTCCATCTGATTCCTATAAAAACTTGTGAAGGCTTGCGCCATGGATAAGTGATTCATTGGTTGCCAAGACGGCATGATTCGAACTCACCTTTGGGACGAGTTTTCCTGCTCGTCGCGCGGCTCTTCGCGCGGTGAGGCGGTGCGGCATGGGGCACTGAGCGGACCTAACGACACACTCGCGGCGGCGTCTGGGACATTTCCGGGCTCTTTGGCTGCTGCGGTGATTGATCGAGTTCTCGGCGCGACGGGATATTCGCCGACCGAGATTCTTCGCGCGCGGGCGGAACTGAATTTGCGATGTAGTGAACCGCAAGGCGAAAACCTACTGACACAACCACACCTGCTGGGACGTCGCTTGACGAGGTTTTCGCGCGTGAACCGGAACGACTTTTTCTGCCTCGTCGCGCGTGGCTGCTTCGCGCGGCTGGTGTATCGCGCCGTAGGCGGGTGCACAAACTCATTGCAATCTCATTCAAACAAAAAAACTCATCCTAACTAACTGAAGCACGACCTTTTCCATATAGTATGACGACACTGATTCTGGCGTGAGAATATTTTCACCTTCACACAATTGTTGTCATGTCTCTTTCCAACGCAGAACAAGATGACAGTTGTCCCGGACTGAAATATTTCACGAGTATCAGTTCCGTGCCATGTTCAAATGCCACGCCTACTCTGACTCAGGGATAGGGAGTGTATGTACGTGATTTATTGCATGATCTTTTAAGTCACCAGAGAGACGTTTTTCAAAAAAGCGCTCCGTGACCTGAGAGGCATTTCGCTCTTTTCAGGTGAAAGCCGAACAACTTTGGACTTCCCAAGATGAGAATGGCCCAAACAGGGAGAGACCAATCAGAAGGGTCATACATTTCCACTGGGGAGAGGAGATGCGGAGCGTGAGTAGTGGGCGTGTGGGGGGAAGGAAGGGAGCCGTAAACTGGTTGATGTGTCGTATCTGTCATGGCAATATAGTTCCAGAGTCGTAAAGTTCTTATCGGTGTTTCATATTGACGCTCGGGTTTCTCACGCTTTGAGCGTGTCATATGTATTCCCTCATAGTTGCGGCGCCGTTCAACTCCTATGCAACTGTTACTTCCGATAGTTCAAATCAGTGGTCCTTTGATATCCTTCCCCCCACCTCAACGCAGTCTTCTGGGGAACAACGAATATTTTTTGGAAAACTTGGAGGAAGGGGACAGGGTGTGGTAAAAACTCAGAAATATGTGAGGGAGAGCTGACAATAAGATGAGAGGAATGGGCTGAACCGGCGGAATAAATTCCCTGGCGGAGTTTGCATCTTAATACAGGCGCTTTCTCCCATCCCGATCCAGTACTCTGGGCCTGAAGAGTCTTATAGTGTTTAATCACATATCATTGGTCCGTTTTTCATTTCACTCTGAAGTAGGAACTTTCCGGCAAGGCAAACGCCCGCTCTGCCCTTAACAGTGAGGTCAGACTTGGCTTACGCATGGTGGTTCTCGGGAGCAGTCCGGTGACGTGCGGCCGGGGGGCATTTTGCACTTCCGCAGCTTCACTAATTCCAGTTGACAAGTCTCACTCGAAACCTGTGAACTCATGTAAGCTGAAGCATGTTCGTTTTCGCAGCCACTATGGTAAATACTTGCATAACTTCAAGAAAAGGCACCCTCTGGTACGGATACTGTGAACACGTTGATGGGAAGTTTATGTGCAACCCCCCCCGTCGCCCAAACTGCTGCTGGCACCTGTATCGCACTGGTGCCAGTGAGCCACGAGCTAGTTTGTGAGTCGCCAGCTAGTCTTTCATTGACAAAACCATTAGTCCGTTTTATGTGCGATGGACTGCGTCAGTCGCCAGTTCCTTCACCATCAAAGCATCTAAATAGCATTTTATGGTGTAATTACACCTATAAACTACTTAACAACTTCTCTAAACATTCCGAATGTGGGTTTTATGGGGATGCAGGTGATTTAGTATGTAAGCGTGATCGGTCACTCCACCAGTCATGCCACAGTGGGTGCTTGTCCATGAAATAGGTACTGGGTACGGTATTACCCGTCCACTTGTGCTCCCGTTGATCATCGAGTTGCTCGAGCGGGCGCCAGCAGCGTCTTTATTCATCCCTGCAACGTGCTAGAGTTGCCCAATGGGTTCTCTCTGCTCGAGGGACACGATGAACTTCATACCATTCGTTCAGAGCTTTCACGAAGAAGTCTGACCATCGCATAGGCGGTCGTCCAGGCGTTCGCTTGACATCCCGTGGAATCCAGTCGGTGATCTTTGATCGCTCCAGCGGTCGTCCTCGAAGCGCATGACGTGCCCAGGCCCACCTGATCTTTGAAACCTTGGCAAATGCGGCTGGCGTCTCTGATGTTCGATCGTCGGCGGAGTGCGGAGCTCCGGATTCCCTCTCTCACTTGCGTGTAGCGGGAAACTCCGAGCATCGCCCTTTCGATGGCGCGTTGAATAACGCCGACCGCATGCTCATCCTGCTCTCGTAGGGTTCAGCACGGAGCCGGGTGACATTCATTTTTTTCGCTACTCCCTCAATGTTGTCGAATGCTCCCCAAGCCGCTCACCTCCTTCTCGAAAATGCGCACTTCCCCGGATACCGAGCTCTCACTTGACTCCACATGTCCTCCCCTTCTCCTTTAGCTTCTCCTTATTTGACTTTTCTTTTTTTCAAGTTTAGCGTAGAAATGGAACGCGAACAGCCATTAGTCAGCCAGTAGAAACGAGGCAACACGATGTCTGGACACGCCCACGCAACCAAGTGCCGAAACGAGACCCAATGAAAAATAAAATTTTCTTGTGCCGCTATAAATTTTTGCAAATACGAACCCCCTCCCCCCATTCAGAAATTCGTCTACCGAACTAAGGATAGGCGCTCGCTGAAACAGGATAAAGTCTACCACCGAAAAACAAATCCGCGCCGCCCCGGAATGCGACGCTCTCTATCCACTCCAATAACGCACCCCCCCCTTCCCGACCGCCGCGAAACGTACGGGTGTGGTCCTTGCCGTTCTAACCTCCAAGCCGTCCATTTCAGCAGCATCTGTCTGACCTGTTCTGCGTTGAATGAAGAACTGCAAAACTTCTTAGAATATAGAGATACCCTCATGTTGCGCGCAAGTCTTGTGGCTCAAATTAACCGATCACCTCTCGCCCACCTGGTTATTTCTGTGTGAATGAGTTCTCAAGTAGGTCTCAAACGTTGTTTTTCGAATTTGAGGGTTTATACAACATACACACCACTGACAGCAAGCTATAATATGCACCGAGAAAGTTAAGTAGGACTAATTTTATGAAAGCCTAGCACAAGCAATTCATCCGCTTTGTAATGGTCAAACGGAATTATACTATAAGTTAAGAATATATGCACACGCTTCAAGATATGACTGCACATCAAATAGCCGTAATACGTGGAAATCGAGCGCGGCGGTCGTGGAGCAGTCTGACGCTGACGAATCGTCCTTAAATGAGCTCGAATTCCACGAATGGTGCTTGTTGTTACTAGATTTGTGACAGAAACGAATAAGTTAAGCAAAATGTAAGAGTAGCATGCCGGTTCTGGTATATGTATTATTTACAGAATTTTATGAGTACATTACTGAACTAGAAAGCGCAGTAAAATGGAATTGATAGGATAGGCATGAAAGAAGGGCAGAGGATGTCATCATTACAAGATTGAGGCGTTTGCATTAACAGTACTTATGATTGAGCTCTTACGGGGTACGAAAGAAGAATAAGCGATTATACAAAATGAATTAGCGTAATAGAAAAAGTTATTTACAAAATTTAGCACAGGCTTACAATTTGGCTCTTCACTTATCCACCAACGAAAAGCTGCAAAATCCTCTCCAGCTCCTCCTCTTCTCTACGAGCTTCTTCTTGTCGTCGTTCTTCTTCGTCGCGAGAAAGGCGTAGTGCTAACGCAAGTGGATCTTCTTCCTGCAACTAAATCAATCGGAATAGTTCCGACTGAAGTCGCATTTATAGTTTTCGAATTTGGAGATTCCACGATTAGAGAGAACTCCAACCTGGAAAAATTGCCGACAGAAGAAAGGGTGCAGTTCGGCTTAGGAGAAGCCTTGTATACTTTCGCTACTACCCATTGCCGTATCATTGTTTTGCTTTGAGTGGTATCACTTCATGACCTCACCAAATTCCATAGATCACTTTCTAATAGTTTCGACAATAGGAAGGCAGCAAAGCAGAAGAACTGCCCCCACCCCCCAAGCCGAACTGCGTCAAAGAAATAATAGGTATCGATCCAGGAATTTGCAAAATCAGAGAACGCCCGAGATAGAAGGATGCGCAACAAAAATTACCTAGGAATCGATTGACCCTGTCGAATAGCACATTCCAGGATCGCGGATTCCCCGAAAATATTGTTGGGTAGAGTCATTCGATTCTCATCACGATCGCGATCATCTGAATGAGAATCTTATACCACGCGCTGATCATAGGCCGTGGATTCCCTAGATCCCGAATCGAGGAAATGAAAAAGAAAAGAAAAAAAGAGAAAAGAATCTTAGGCCGCGTTCATAGCTTGCGTTCGTGAAGAAATGCAGAAATGCGGAAAATGCAGAAGTGCGGAAAGTGCAGAAGTGCGGAATCTGCAGAAAAGCAATAGATACTTATCGACTTGAAGAAATGCAGAAATGCCGAAAGTGAAGAAGTGCGGAATCTGCAGAAATGCCGAAAGTGCGGAAAATCGATACGTATCGGTTGCTTTTCTGCACATTCCGCACTTTCGGCATTTCTGCAGATTCCGCACTTCTTCACTTTCGGCATTTCTGCATTTCTTCAAATCGATACGTATGTAATGCTTTTCGTCATTTCTGCACTTTCCGCACTCTGCAGTTTCGGCATTTCTGCATTTCTTCAAGTCGATAAGTATCTATTGCTTTTCTGCAGATTCCGCACTTCTGCACTTTCCGCACTTCTGCATTTTCCGCATTTCTGCATTTCTTCACGAACGCAAGCTATGAACGCGGCCTTAGACTCGCACAGCCGCGATAAATGCAGCTCGGGAACTCGCCCCAAAGCGAGGAGCGATTTCGCTTGGAAAAATCGGGTTGCGGCAGTTTTCGTCCAGGAATACTGTCCCCGATGGTGTAGTAACAAGTGGCCCGCTTACAACGCGCGCCGTCCGTCGCTAAGCAAACCTTCTACCCTCCGGGGATGGTAAATTGGTATGAGATCCATGTGGGAGGATAACAGCAGTGACTTGAGCTGGCCGTGGCAATTTCATTGTGGTAAATTGGTGAGATCCATGTGGGAGGATAACAGCAGTGACTTGAGCTGGCCGTGGCAATTCATTGTGCAGGCCTAATCGCACCCAGTTGTCCTCTACGATTCTCAGGGGAAGTAGAATGCGTGCACATCCAAAAAGGAATTGATTGATGGTGGCAGTTCTATCCTTTTATCTTCTCCCAACAGTCTCAGGGCACATCTTCAGCTGAAGAGTCGAATAGTAATGAGCACAGAATTCAATTTAGACCGGGAGGGGTGATGGGTGGGGGAGCGATAACTAAGCGTTCGTTCATGAGAAGGTCAGGTCAGGAAGCATGTAGAGCGTACCGTGACGATGAAGAAAATTTTCAGTTACGATTCCCACAACGACTAAGTACGACCTTCGTGCTCCTACCATATCCTTAACGCACGTCTGGCAGTACAACTCAATCATGGGCGATACTCCTTCAAACTCCTTTGTACTTACCTCCTGTGGAATTTCTCCAGGTGACAAACCAGGTTCCCCTGCCATTCTTAGACTTTCATTGATGGCTAGTGCGATTTGTCTTTTTTCTTCGGCTTCCTCATCGTACAATGGCACGGCATCAGGTGGGAGTAGTTGACCTCAAAATGGATTAATAGATTTGGAAGAAAGACAGGAAATGACCACAAGTAACTGATTGATTACCTATCGGCACGTGACCTGGGGAAGCATCCTGGCCGGAGTTGTCACGAACGCGGAAACTTTCTTGAATTGCAAGTTGCAGAAGCATCTCTTCCTGTTGTTGCATAGATGGATGATCTAGAAACCCTTCTCTTCTACAAGATGATGAATAATGAAAAAAAGAAGAAGAAATGAAGGAAAACGCACATATAGAAGCTGCACCGCCTTGCAAACTCGACATATCCTGCTCGTCTTCTGGCCACCACAAACCTGCATTGAGATCGTCAACTGTTCTATAGGAGGGTGGTATGGTGAAAACATCGTCGTCAATTGCGACAGCTGTCACTTTGAATCCGGACTGGAAGGGGGATAACATTCACGAAAATATGATTGAAAGGAATATCATCTTACCATGGTCTCCAGTGGCGTTACAAATGGTCCTGGCTCATTAATTTGACCGAATGTGATCTTTGCACTGACGACGTGGAACAGCGGAATCTCTTAAAACAAGTATTTGGACGGTAGGTTGTTCTCATCAAGGGAGATATAACGGTGAGAGTCAAGGAGGTCGTAGGTAGGAATCTTCAGCGGGGGGTCGAATTTGTTCGCCGGATGGAGGGGTCGTGCTTGCCTTCGAGAAAGATTTCAATGCGTTACTTCTCTCGGGTTTTTCCTATTTCATGTGCGCTATTCGCCCTGCCCCCCTCTTCCGCTGTACACTTTTAGGAGAAAAAGTTTGAAAACGTGTCAAGATGATGGGAAAATCTAGGGAGATAGGAAGTTGGGGGAGGGTTGGAAGGGAGGTGGGGATGGGGCTCGAGTTTCGCAAAAGAATTTTCCAGAAAGTGCTCTGGTGAGAGTATAGAAGGGTCACAGGGTTTTCCCACTTAAGGCTGCGTTCATACCGTGCGACGGCGTCGTCAACGTCGACGATTTCGACGAAAGCGACGAAAGAGGCGAAACCGACGACTAGTTCCCGAAGATTGTATACGTATCGATCCGACGTAACGGACGAAACCGACGATTTCGACGAAAGCGACGAAAGAGACGAAAGCGACGACTACTTCACGAAGATTACATACCTATCGATTCGACGAACGAAACCGACGAAAGCGACGATTTCGACGAAAGTGACGAAACCGACGAAAGCGGCGAAAGCGACGAAAGTGGCGAAAGCGGCGAAAGCGACGAAAGGGGCGAAACCGACGAAACCGACGACTACTTCGCGAACATTAGATACGTATCGATTATCGAAAACGACGAAACTGACGATTTCGGCGACTGTGCCAAGAATTAGCTTTTCGTAGATGGTTTTTCCCCACAACTTTTTCACTTTTTTTAATTTATTTCCTTTTCTGTTTGTAAACATTTTCCCTATCTCCTTCCATCCTCTTGAGTGACCTTACAACCTATCTTCTTCATTTTCGAGAGAAATACCATGAAATAAAAAAATGCCTTCTGGATTAGATTCGCGGGCTCTCCAACTACGGGACCTCCTTCACGACCTGAATAAGAATTAGTGCATTGCAAAAAAGGGTGCTGGTGATGACTCATCGGCGTACTTGAAGCGCAAATCTAGCAGCGAAATTAGAGTGACACAAACAAGATATGTATACGTTATGTACGAGCATCGAGAATCAAAAACTGTAAGATTTTCAAAAAACACTGACAGGACTTTCCTTCCAACCTGTATATACTGGGAACCACATCGATTCCACGTAAGCCACGTGAGGTTGTAAGGTCACTCAAGAGGATGGAAGGAGATAGGGAAAATGTTTACAAACAGAAAGGAAATAAATTTTGAAAAAAGTTGTGGGGAAAAACCATCTACGAAAAGCTAATTCTTGGCACAGTCGCCGAAATCGTCAGTTTCGTCGTTTTCGATAATCGATACGTATCTAATGTTCGCGAAGTAGTCGTCGGTTTCGTCGGTTTCGCCCCTTTCGTCGGTTTCGCCCTTTCGCCACTTTCGTCGCTTTCGCCGCTTTCGTCGGTTTCGTCACTTTCGTCGAAATCGTCGCTTTCGTCGGTTTCGTCCGTTACGTCGGATCGATACATATATATTCTTCGCGAACTAGTCGTCGAAATCGTCGAAATCGTCGACGTTGACGACTCGTCGCACGGTATGAACGCAGCCTAACAGTTTTCTCAGAGGAAATGAAAAGATATAGAAAAGGGTTCACGTAGAAATACCCAGGAGACATGCTGCAAAGGCAAAATAATGTGGAACTTGAGGGAGTTGGTTGAGCGCAACTGCGGGTGGGAAAGGCTACGCAAAGTGCGGCTAAACCAGATCCTCCTCGCCCCTCACGGAAATATGGATTCCTTCATTTCCAAGCTCATTCTTGAAAGAGCGCAAGCGTAACGAGAACGTAGTCGTGCCGCACGTGGCCCCAGGGTACGGTAGGGCTTTCGCATTGAGGGGGCTGTATTTGGTCGCTAGGAAGAAGCGGCGTGTTTGCCTTCAAGAAACGTTTTCAGTTGTTGACTTACATATGTTTTTCCCTGTTTCACCTGTGCTATATACCTAATTTATCCCCCCCCCCCTTCTTCGCTAGCCAGACGATAAATTTTGAGGGGGAGAGGATATTTGCGAAAATTCTCCTCAACGACAGCACCTTGGCAACCCACCTCCCCTTCCCCTATTCAACTACAGTGACGTCGAAGATTGCAAAGCTATTTCATACATAGCACAGCGCCCAAAGAAACATTACTCTACTTACGCGCCCAAATCTAAATAAATATCTATAGAATCATAAAACAAAAAGTAAACAGCAATAAAAACAAAAGCGAATGAATGCCCACCAACCGATCCTAACTGGAAAGCCGGCAGGCAGCTGCATTCTTATGAAATTATGTAATCGAGCAAAATGAGCACTATTCGCAGCCATCAAATCCACTATAGGCATTACTTGATCCTAAAAAAAGCTCAAAATTTTTCACGATTAAAAATCGGGGGAGCAGAAGCACAAACCTGGAACGAAAGCGGATAATTCTCAGCTAACCATAATGTGGCTTTGAAATTATTTGACTTCTTCGTAACTTTCTTAGGTCGACCTTAAAAAATGTTCTAGTAAACTGATTGGGACTCAAAATGAAGCAAATAAAGATAAGTACGACGAATAATAACAAATAATGAATCAGCTCTTTTCCCAACTCACCAATGTCTCCATCCAAGGGAAAATCTTCATCCAAGTATTCATACACTGTTAGTCCCGTATCTAGTAGATTTTCTGTCGTCGACTCTTCACTAGTTTCTGATCGAACAATTGTGCTGAGGAGATTTGATAGGAGATTTGGATTTTCCTCCTAAACAACACTGTAAGACAAAAATTTTGAATAAAATTTTCTGAAACGCTCAAAGCCGCAGTTCTTCTTGATGGGGACATTTTGCTGGTTCATATCGATCAATGCCAATGCCTTCTATAGGTAGAGACCTGAGAACCCTTGTAGTAGCGCGAGCTTAGGTTAGGTTGCGTTCATACTTTGCGTCAGCGTTTTCAGCGAGTGCCCGCGAAAAGCTCAAAACGCCGATGCTAAGTGGAACGCACTCTCACACTTGACAAGGATTTACAGGTCTCACCAAGGTGGGACGTGCAACTTAACAGGAGTTAGTGGGGAAAATTAGCGAACTAGGAACGTTAAACACTCCCATCTCAAAAGCCAAACGCATCCAAAAGACATTTTGAAAAACAGCCTTACAAGGGTCAGTGGGCCTTCTAAGCATTAACGCAAAAAAAACGTCAAATATAGACCTGTCTTGCACGAGCCGACTCTTCTTCTGACAAATGTTCCTTGCGAGTTTTGGTGACCAGATTCACATTTGACGCATTGAACACCTAAAGAGTAAATCTTAGTGAAGCTATTTACATGAGAATCCAGAATTTGGCACGAAGTGGGAGTCGATCTTGGCACAAAAGGTCAGAATCGAGCCAGGAATTGACAGAAACAGAATACGGCGGTAGCGCACCCCATTCTACCTCCTAGTTGGTCTATTCTCAGTTAGAAAGAACGTGCAGCTCAAACGACAGACATATGACCACTAGAGCGAAAGAATGGCCCGAGATCTCGGTTCTGGGCTCCGGCTCCAACTAGTTCGTCTCATATACTGCATTGCTTAACCCTGGAGCCTGTCTGATCCTTTCATATCCTCGCACCAAACGGTGGCGGAACTAGTTCAGACCACCTTGTGAAAACCTGCAAATTCCTACCAAAACCACTCATATCATTTCCAAAGTACACTGCACTATAGGTCCCATCAGAGTGTAATTAGTAGCTAACATGAATTAGCGAAAGTGCAAAATGCCCATCCCAAATCGAACAGCGCCTCCACCCCCTTTGTTACTTGAGACACAATGCCAGCTTTCCTGCAGTGAAAGAAAACTGGTTACTCAACTTCCGCAGCAAGACAGGACTTGATGGGAACTAGGCAGGATCTAGGGCTACGCAAGGTCACGTGCGCCGAGCTAGACAGGATCTTTGGCCACTTTTACCTCCCATTTTTCCTTCCTTGATGTTCCTATGCTTGCCTTTTGAGCCGCCCTTCTATTTCTTGAAGACCCCCCCCCTCCAGTCTAACAAAATGACTACTCTTTGAACTATGAATGAGCAAACCTTGCACTCATAGTCATCGATAGTCTCCGTTTTCTCTGTACTACTTATCCAACCAAGTAAACCACCACGATATGATCGCTCGAAGCCAATTTTGTCGACATCAATGAACGTCGTTGATATGGGTGATGACATTCTGAATCAGCTGATGAATGCGAAAAAAATCAATCAAAATATAAGCGTTTCGGGATTTCATCATGGCAGAACTTACCGCATATCTACAGCTTCATCAGATGGAGTGAACTCCTCTAGCGCTTCATCATCGTGGAGAGTTTGCCTAGTTGCCTAGAAAAATTATTGTAGGAGGTCCTTCCCAGAGGTCTTCGAACGAAGTAGTATAGAGGGCGTAGTTTAAGAGATACCGCGCAAAGCTTGCCATGGCACAACTGCTTTGGTGCCAATGTGCTTTTCTAGGTCAACTAGTCAGGACTACTAGCTGATCCGGACGCGTTCAGAGTTCGTTCGTAATGACGTGCGTATAGCTCTACCATTTCAGTAGCGCATCAATGCCGTAGACAGGAACGTAGCCATAGTGTCTCTCCTGTACTCTCCAAAACATTAGCCACAGTGTGCCATTGCGCCGGTCGATACCACCGGCGCAATAGCACACTGTGGCTAATGTTTTGGAGAGTACAGGATAACAGAAGAGTCGGTACATAGCCTAGTGCTCTCATATTCTCCTACAGTCTTCAAAACACTGACAAACAGCCTGATACTATCCAATTCTCCTACACTTTTCCGCAACACTAGCAGTAGGCGCCGATCCATAGCGGTTTATGACTGAGTTCCCGTCTCTGGCATCGGAGTGGTATTGCAGCAGTAGCGCGACGGCGCGCTTCATCGCGAATTCTGAACCCAAGCTTAGCGCGCGATCCTGCGATTCGTATCTTCCGAAGCCTTATTTTGGAGTAGCCAACAGTATTTAGAATGGGTTGTAGAAGAAGCGAATATTCATCGAATTTCCAGATGTCCGGAACAGGTAATTCACAATTACTAGCAAAACTAAAACCGCAGTAAATTTCAAATGAAATCAAAATACAGATGGGAAGAAAATTGAAAAAAAACACGGCATTGGGTGCGCCCCTGCCCCCAACACTGAATCGTAATGCCAAGGGTTTCATGTCGTTCTCGAATTTCAGATTTTTCCAAGTTTTTCCGAGAGTAACTTTTGAATAACTCCAACTGTTCTCACCGTTTTCGACTCATGATCGATGATTATGAATTCTGGCAAAGAGTTTTCATCCAGTCGAAATATATACGTTTGGTTTCCCCTTTTCCAACTAGATGCTTCAAATCCCACTAAAGTCGTGTCAATCCGTACTTTAGAACCTTGTTTGTATATCTGTAAGCATAGAAAACTTCATAAGACAGACTAAACAGAGGACGGACAAGACAATCGTAATTTGTCGCGTTGCCGCGGGCGCGTACCGCGCGCCCATGCGCAGAAGTAATCAATGGGCATCAGTTCGTCGATTGGACCCGCGAGATACATATGAACTCAAGCGAAGACAAGACTCCATGACGGACGATATTGAATTTTTTTCATGCCCTTAGACACTCATAATCGAACAGTCACGCAAGACATCTCTTTCAGGCGCGACGTCGCTCGCCACGCCCACTGGCGCGGCATATTACGATTGTCTTGGCACATACACAGGAAAACACAATATTATTTAGGCGCTCTAAAAATCACCTTGTACGTGTCAGAAGGGCACATTCGACTGATAAACGGCACCCAGCTTGCGAACTCCCAGCCCATTTCGCAATAAAAGTCCGGAGAACCCTAGAAGACAGCTCATCATAGTACCTATTGGAAGCATGGAAAACCAATGAAAAATGAACCTCTAGTGTCTTAAGACAGTCCTTCATACTATGAGCACCTCGAACACTTCGTTGATAATCACGATACATTATAACATTTTTGACTAGTTCAGGATCACCATATGATATCGCTTCATGACTCACTGACCACATTCCTATAACAATCCGGTACACTCGATGAAAAAGAAAAAATCTAAGAAGGAATGAACACCTTTATTTTGCGCATCTGCATTTGCCCCTCGTTTCAGAAGTTCAAATGCACACTGTTTGTGACCCATCGTTACAGCAAGCATCAATGGCGTTCTGAAATACTCCTTTCAACAGTTCAGCCTCTCTCAAGTCGTTATGGACAGAATCGGATGCAAATGCAGTTAATAAGGGGGAAGCGGAAACAAGAAGGCACTGTATCGCCCCCCTGGATCAAGCTCAGCCTTAGAGCCCATTCATACCTCGCAATCGCGAAGTATGAACGCGCTCTTAGATCGGAGCCAGAAGATCCGAGTAGCGAAATCAGCAAATATCACGTGCATTTCTGCAATCGCACCAGTATAGAACTGATTAAACAGAAGTTCTTTAACAAGCCGGGTAATGGCTCGGAAGTAGCTGGAGTGTGCCACATTGTGGCGTGACTTGGGCATGCACGTGACTCTTACAATTGGTAGCCCTTCCATCCCTCATAGCGCGTTCACACTTCGCGATGCGATCGCTCAAATCGCTCGAGCGGTTGAATCGCGCGACCAGGACCCGGGTCAATCAGGCTGTACTGTAGGAACGCTGCGTATCTGAACTCTGCCGTTGCGGCGGTCTATCGATTAGCACAAGAGCGATCCATCGCGAAAGGGTGTAGTTACACCCTCCAATGTTACCGATATTACCACCGAGTCAACTAGCTACGAAATGTCGCGAGCGTCAACCTGACTCAACTCAGATTCCCTGACCCGCACCCATCGCAAAGCATTCGAGCAAACAACCAACACTCCGCGGCCGCACGCGGCACATCGCGTTCAACACCAATGCCTTGCCGAATGGATATGGGTAGACTCACTCTGGGAAGAATACTTACAACATTATATAGACTCCACTCACCTCCCACGACAATCCAGTTTTTCTAATTGATCTGGCTCCGATTCGTCTAACACTTTCTTAAGTTCTTCTACATCATCGAGATATACGAGTCTATGAAGAGGAAACTCCGCTTCCAGTAGACGGGTCATCGCGCTACACAGCGGGCGAAAACCCTGCAAAAACGTTATTACAATCAGGGATTTCGAAGAAGTCGTTGACGGCGAACAGAATCGTAGGCGGCATAATTGCGGTTACAAAATGTGACGCCGTTTTAGCAAGGATGGGCATTTGAAGTACTAGGTGTTCCTGAACCAGTGGAAATGAGGGTTTTCGCCTGAGTCTTCGGGCGAAAACCCAGCGAAAGCGTCCAGGGTCAAAGGCTACTCCAACGAGGGGAGGGGAGGAAGAACTTCAAAGCAGCCCTCTGGAGACCCTCCCCCCCTTGGAGTCCCGCCAAAATGTGATTATTGAAGAATTCAATATAAAAAACGTAAAGGTACCGCAGCCAGAAGGGGAAAGAAAAACGAAAGAAATGATGACGTGCAGCTGAAAACACAGATATTTGACGCCACTCTGATTTGCATACCACTAAATTACATATGCGCCGTCGAACGCCAACAGGTTTTCGGGGCTTCAAGTGGGCCAGATGGAAATTCTGCCATCAATGCAGAGTGCTAATGTGGTTGAGCTAGGCCACGCAGTGTCCCTGCGTTCCTTTCTCTATCCAAGACTTAGGCCTAGAGTACAGACGACCAGAGCCATAAGAGTGCGTTCATACTTTGCAACCGACGAGGTTCGACCATTTAGGGAGACTCACTGATTTGGGTGATTGCGCAACGAGGAAAGTGGGTATCGATCCGGCGACTACAGATTTTAAACGATCCAGCGATTGGGGAGATTCAGCGTTCCCGGCGATCGCGCGCTAAAGGAGCGGATGAGTACGATCGGTGCCGGTCGCTAGCGTTGGCGGAGATAGGTTTGGCGATCTCCCACAGCGCCGTATCGCCTATCATCTCAGTTGCAAAGTATGAACGCGGCCTAAAGGTTGTCCATTCTGCGAAAATAGCTTGCGGTGACTTTTAGTCCTATGCGCGCTTAGCTTGAGCCTTGATTGGCTAGGGGGAAGGAACGCAGAAGCATTGCGCGTAGCCCAGCTGAACTGTTTTAGCAACCACTCTAATGAATGCTAATTTCGGTATTAAATCAGAAATGGAAGGGGGCTGAAGTATCCCGAGAACAGGAGAGGATTGGAGGCATGCGAGCAGAGCGCAGGCGACCAGAGTCAGCGAGTCTCGTAGATCAGATAGGAGAGCCTAGGCAATTAGAGACGGCGAGTTCCCAAAGCAAAAATGTCGCGCCGACGCATACTCCCCTCACTTTTGAGCTAAATAAAGCGCGAAGTATAAGAGACACATTGAAGATCGCAAAACATAAAAATGCATATTAATCGCTGAAATCTTGGCACAGAATCTAATTCACTGAATAGTGGGATAATGAAGGAAAGAATCGTCAGGAACTCACAGACGACTGGGAGCGTAAAGGCTGCCAGGCGCTCTTGCGATGTCTGCGCCGCAGAGCCCAGGCAGCAAAAGCACGTGGCATAAGCGCCAACCTTGCGCGGGTACACTGTGGAAATGGAATAAACCGGAGAAAATGAAAGGAATGAAACGAAAAGTGCAAAACATGTTTGCCAAGCCACCGCAAGAAGGATAAAAGTTCGTTCATTTCCAATCAACAGAACCACCTAGCAGCCTTAATATGCACCGAGCCAAGGTCCTCACTAGTAATAACGACAGTATTGAGCGCCAAGAAGAGAGGATGGACCGGATATTGTTTACATCGATCTTTTTCGTCTGTTGGAAGGGTGGTTTGTACAAACACCTGACATCCCAAACGCGCCTCATTCACTGCAAATGTTAATAAAAAGTTCGCCTATAAAAACTCTTGCGGTCGATTGGGCGCTTCAAGCTGAGAAATTTGTTATTATTGACCCTTACCCACCAAAAGGATGGAAAAAGCTGGACTTGCTCCTTCGAAAGCCTCGCAAAATGGCCAAGTTCAAAGCTCAGTAGAGGTCAGGTCCCGCAACGATTGCTTGTGTACGGTAGCAAGGCATCAAGCTTGTACGTATAGTATCCGCTCGCGAAATGCATTCCCATAGCTGAGGAAGTTCTTCTCTTGATTAGCTTGCTTTCTATCATTTCCGCATCGAAATCTACAGCTTCGGGGACGATACCGAGGAAAAACTGTCAATTTCCGACAAATTCCCTCCTAGGCTGAAATCTGTGAGGTTACCAGTACGTATAAGAGATCAACGTGACGTTGGTGCTAACGTATTTGAGCGGGAGGGGGGGGGCAACGCCACACGGCAAGCAGTTTCTCTGTTCCCTCCTCGCCGAGATAGTATCCCGCGTGTTTGGTTGCAGCCAGTGAGGGCTCTTCCGTGGCAATTGTAAATCAGTGGATGAGGATTTTTGCCTATCCACACGAGGCAAGTAAGTTTTGGGGGGGGAGGGGTGAACCCATCCCTTTAGGCAAAGTGATACTTTGAACGCCTTGGGTGCTCCACCGATCCTTAAAGTTGACTCTAATAGCACCCTATCAACTAAGTCAGACGGAAAATTGGCAAAAAAGCCATGCTTTTCGTGAGTATATAGTCCGTTTCGCTGCGAATGAAAGGGCGTGTCCAGTTGGCTGCGCTTGGTACGCCGCGAAATCCATTCACAACTTGTTTGAGCGGGTATGTGGCAACAACTGGTGAAAAACTATAGCTGCGCTTCGGTCGCCGAAAGAAAAACAGGAAAAAAGCTGTTTGGCACCCCTCCAAACGCACCAACGCACGGACGGACAGGCTCCATCATCTTGCAGCGACGAGATTATCTACACCTAACCTTTCTGTTCGGAACTGATCCATTTTCAGCTCAAAATATGCTGGAAATATCCCATGGGTTGTTTCAAACACTGTCTTGGCGAAGAGGGAGCAGGAGGGCAGCATACCCCTCCCAAATATTTCAGCACCGAGATTACTTGACGTATAGCAGGATCTTCAGCATCAAAGTTTATATTAATAGCTGTGAATGCAGCTCGCAAAATCTCAAAGCCATCCTCGATTGCCTGGCGCCGTGCCAGTAGAATCCGCACGGGACCGGAATTGCTGGCAAACGGCCAGCCACGATCGATACCCGATTGCGATGCCCCAGCTCTCAGCGAAAACACGTGCCAGGCCAGCATTCACTCTCGCTCTCTGCTGCTCTGCGTCTCAGCTGTTAAAGTGTGCTGTCTCTAGCTTTTTGGGCTGCGTCTCTAAACAACACGTGTTCTCTGGTGACTGTCTCGTCGTCTGCGCATCTACGTCGCTCCACTATGTCGTGTCTGGCCTCGGCGGCTGACCTCCGCCGTTTACATTCTCTCTCTGGTACCGTCTGCGCGGCGGTCGCATCCTTCCTCACTTTATTTCTCCTCTTCACTTACATTTCGAAATCCACAATTTCCATTCATTGATGATATAGATTGATCGGGCTTCAGTTGATAAATCCCTGGACGAGTTACTATTCCTAAGACGACTATGATCCCGCCGAAAATCGCTCCTTACTGGTTGGTCCATCCAGGGGCCAGAAGTTACGTCCCGTCGATGTTTTTTGGTGAAGTGACTGTCTACGATTGGAACATCATCCAAATTGATTCTGACAGGGTTGGATTTGTTTTTGGAAAGTCAGAGACATATTTGGATGATACGTAATAGTTGTGAGTCAGTGCCATTTTTCACACACACCGGTTTTAGGGCAACTGTCGTCGACTCTGCAGAATGTTTGTTTTCATAGTGAGGCCGGCATTCTGCACTATTGGAATTTTTTCAGGCCTCAGTTGGTGGAAGATTCTCACACCTCAAAATCTAATCAGACCGGAGAACATCGGGATGTGGGGGATTTTTTCTGACTACAACATACCTCCCCCACTTTCCTTCAGATGTAGGTTCCACATTCATGATGGACCTGAGTCAGATGCAGTTGTTCTAAGTAACCGAACAGAACGCAAAGCTAGAGTCGAGTCTATTAAAGGAACGGTTAAAAACTGATATGGGTGGTCCCGCTAAGAAAGAGTATCCAACGGGTTTTAATTCGTAGCTGTTGCAAATATAAAGTTGATAGTTTGGCCAAAACACAATGGTACCGACATAACCTGACACATTAAGCGATGGAGTCTCCAGAACGTCGACAGGGCAACTCGTCCGGATCACTGGCAGGGGTTGTTAAGGGACCCATGGCTCAGAAGCAATAGCATCGATGCCATTATAGCGGCTTTGTAATGTACCTGCCTTCAAATTCATACGAGTTTAAACAGCTTTATCGCTCTGCGTTTCGGCGCGATCGCCTTCTTTATACCATTAAATTGTCGAGGCAGACCATGACCACAGCAATATTAGTAGTCAGTAATCCGAACGAATTACTCTAAATGGAAGATGAGTTGCTTGGCCCGTCATGACAATCTCATTGCCATCTCATCACGAGCAGCTTATTCAGTGAAGATCTTGCCGCTGGAGAAAGATAATCCTTCCCCCCCCCCCACACACACCCTTTGTAAGCTTCCTCCGGTTGGCCCCCATCCTCAGCGTACGTACGTCTTTCTGGATTTTCCGAACTTCCACCGCTTCTCCTGAATTTTCTCCGAAATTTCTCAGCTCTTTCCACCTTTCCCCAAGAAAATTTCGCCTGGGGCATATTGCTTTTGAAAGAGGAATGGCCACGAATCGTCAACGACCGAGTACATTCTTCACAAAAGCCAATACCACCTTCCCCCCAATCCATCGATCATATGCGAACGACATTCCGCTGGAGATACCCATAGTGTCAGTACTGATACACTGCGACACTTCGTCGCTATGCGAAACCCTTTTCAGAAGCCTTTTTTCATCTCTTAGAAGGAAGTCTTGTTTAGCCCCCAGAGGACTTTTTTCTCTTGCTGATCTTTCTCGTTTTCTCGCGTCACGATGGGTCATGGCGTCGTCAGTACGACCTTACCCCGCTCGACGGCAGCATTTGGATATTGGGGTGCCAAGATTGTTGGGCTGGGCATGCTTTCTGGGTCCCTTCTCCTAAGCTTAGGTTCAGAGCGACCCAGACCAGGGCACGCCATTGCGTTGTGATAAATTCCTGAAATACGACCCCCTGTCTCCCCTTCCCCATCCTACCTACTGATTTCCTAGATGTTCCCAACTTTCCTACCACTTTTTTTCAGTTCTTCCGGCATTTCCCGAAAAATTTCTAGTTTTTTCCCCGAAATTTTGCTGTCGAGCGGGGGGGTCGTCAGCAACTAGGGGGCGGGGAGGGGTATGTAACACTCATAACACCAGTGAAGCGGGAAAAGCAACAAAAAGTGAACAACATGAAAATTTTTCCTGACGCCGCAAATTCTCCCAGAGGCAAAGGAGACCTCTCTCTCCCAACAACGACTAGGTACAACTCCCCCCCCCCCACCTTCATAATGTTCGCGAAACAAGAAAAATCAACTATCAAAAAAAATTTCTCTGATCAATTACGAACCCTTTCCCTCGCGGTCAAATACTACCTCCCCTCTTGTGATTATCACAATGATGGCGTGCCCTGAACCATACACGACAAAGATTGCCCCGCAGACAAGACTGGTCCGCAATAGGTTTGAGCCTCGATTAGAAGAAGGTAAGCGGAGGTCGGTAGCCCTCGCCATCCCTATTTCACAGATAACATTAGCGCCCAGACAGTCACAAAGAGACTATGTGCTGTATGACAATAGTCCTCGGCGACAGGGTACAGCATCGTTTTGTGAAACACATGGGGGAGGAGGTCGTACTTTTTTCCCCTGGGGAGGGAGGGGGTCGTTGGTAAAGAGGTCGTGTACGTCTTTGAGAGAAATTTGTCTCGTTGGTTTTCCGGTTGTTGACTTTTTGCGTGATTTTTCCTACCCCGCCCCGCTCGACAGCAAAATTTTAGGGAAGAAGTGGGAAAATTTTCGGGAAATTCGGAAAAGTGGTAGGAAGTTGGGGAAATTCTCCCGTTTCACATTGGCTATATACCGCCCCCTCCCGCTCGACGGAAAATTTTTAAAACTGGAAAAGGGAGATTTGTGATTAGGTGTTGGGAAAGGGGGGGGGTCGTACCGAGACCCTCAATTAAGTGGGGGGGGGGTATTGACACACCCTCCCGGAGGGGGATCGTACCTCACCACCACTTCACACATCGCTATGCTGTACCCTGCTCGGCGATCCTGGTTGTCTGCGCTATGTGCCTAAGCTTCGTTTAAGGGGTGGGAACGCAAAGACATGGCCGTGCGGCCGGGTTTCACTTCATGAACGCCAAATTCGGAAAGATGGTGTGGAGGCTGAGAGAGCGGGTTCGCGCTGAACAAGCACATTTGGGGTCTGTGGTACTGATAACGTCATTTCACCTAGCCGGTTATGTACACTGCTTGAACAGCTGGTCACCCATACCAAGAACATTATCGAGTTTCCTTAGTAAACGTTGTGTAAGAAAAATCCACTATTCTCGGCGCAGAAGGAGGGATCCGAAACGTTGGGTGGTGGTCCCACAACGAAACAATGACTGACAGGTTTCAACATGTCCATGTGCGAATAATAGTAACAGAAGGCTCATAACCAAACGTCATCGGCCATAATTGGTTCTCATAACTGTTGTAAGGCAAATATTCCTTCAAATTCAGTGGACTGACTTTTTTATTTGGGTAAATCGGCATCGTTTTACGCCCAGCTGATGGGTTTTAATGACCTGGTCGGGCATCCTACTGTTCTTTGTTTTCTACCAATTTTTGGACCATGAAATGAGCACTTTGGAGTTCTCATGAAAAAAAAGCAGAATGAATTTGACGGCTATCAATTTCCCTCTATTCAGGCCTCTTTGTTGAAATAAACCTGTGATGTACTGAAAAACTGAAATGTATTATTGAAACCTAGTTGAAGCGCTAGTTCAATATAGTCGTTTTCCAGCGTCATTCAAATAGATTGGCCCATTTGTGAAACAACTTTCGAAAAATCCTAGTTAGGTGGTCCACTCTTTATGAAATGTGAAACCGATTTTTGCCCAGAGTTTTTTGCTCCACACTTTCCTGAATGGCCCGCCCTTTGCCCAAATTCATTGTTGCTAGGCGAGTTTTTTCAGTTCTGTGCACTACCTCCTGCTTACAATAGACCTCATTGGAAGCCCCGCCCCAGATAGCTACGCCTCCTTTTTGCTGCAAATATAGTTTACATTTACATTGCACAGTTTGTTCTCTATAACTCCTTCACACTATTTTTTTTCACAAGTTCACTTTGTCACACATGTACTGTTGAATGGGCTGAATTACATCGCGAAGCGATTTTTTGCATTTTTGTGCAAAGCATCGTCTATACACGTCGCTGCACACAGTAGTAATCATTGGAAGCCCTGCCCCAGACAGCGACGGCCCTAGTTTGACGAATGTGATCCACATTTACACTTGATTTACTATTCGAAGAATTTGTGTGAAAACGAAACTCGCACAATTCTATGACTCACAGATTTTTCGATAGCATAGCAAATCGGACTAGCGAATCTGTCATGATTTTCAGGTACTTTTGGACGTTTTTCGTTGTAAAGAAGCGCTCGTCGTTGTTACGACTACGAATTTGCTTCGTGTGGCTTTTCTGGCAATAACGAAGTAATCGATTGGTGGGTTTCTTGTCTTTGTCTTGAAAAGGAATTAGTCAAAGGGATGTTGAAATTGGCTGTATAAAATGTTCTTCGTTTGAAACTTGAAATGAGCTTGGGCATGTTTGCATAATGGCTCAGAACTGGTGGGTCCGTTGCAGTGTTTGTGACGTGTTGGAAAGATTTCATGAAGCAAACGTTCTCCCATAGGAAGCATAAGAACGAGCCTCAGCTTAAGTGCAAGAGAATTTGAGCTGAAGAGCCGGCTAAAATATCATATGCTTCCAAGTTACCTCAGTCCACGTCTCAGCAGTAAAAGAATGAGTTTCGAGGATTAGTTGTGACGTGGAAACGTTGACCTTACCCGCGCAGTTCCACAGCGGATCCATTTCGGTTTCGCTTTGTTGAAAATTACGCGGCGAAGAAATGAAAGTGCATCGTTTAATAGTAGACCTTACAATGTGTGGTTGAAAGGGCACAGTTTTTCATCTGGATTTCGAAACCACCTGAAACTGTAACGGTTACCTGTTGAGTCTGGCGACTGCTCGCGAAGAACGTCCTCACGATTCTTCTGTTTGGTGAGACCTGTAAAATATAGTGAAGCTGTGAAGTGGCGGAAGTAAGCCATTTTGGTCACAGGAATTTACAGGTTTTCACAAGGTGGCCTGTACAAGTTTAACTGGGTACCATTCGGTGTCCCCTCCAAGTCAGACTGCGCCAAAATTTGTGGCGCTAGGCGATACTGGGAACGAAAAGGACCATTATCGCGACCAATGCATTGATCGGTCCCCCTGATGAATTTTCAGCGACTTTTCAACATTTGGGGTCGCAGTAATGGAAAATTAGCTTAATTTTTGCAGTCAAGTTTTACTCATCCTGGGTACTTTTACGGTAAAGTTGGCGTAGCATGATGTTTATGTGACTTTAGACTTTTGCGACAAGGAAGTCATTCTTTTTAGGAGTTTTTCTCCAACTTGGGCGACTAGGTTTCAATTGCCCGTGAATCAGCTGTTTAGTAGGCACCTCTATTTGTGAGAGCACAGTCTCTCCACAAACATCTGCCGACTTGTTGTTATTTTAGTTAAGTACGGATGCACGGCGCATACCGTGAGACCTTTGCAGTGTGTACCAATTAGTCCCATCACCAACCTTGATATTGCAAGGATGTAACGAGATAGAGGAAGTTAGACTTGTTGAAAGGGGGGGGGGTCGTACTAGAAGCAATGGTAGAAGGGGTCTATCACAATTTCCCCATTGTCATGTGCACCGTGACGTAGGATAGTGTTGTACTTACCTCTAGAAGTGCCATTCAGAAGCTGCGTTTCTTGAAGAGACTTATAGTAGGCGGTACTATTGGAACCGTAGCGCTGTACAAAGATCTGGGCCCTTACGGCGAAGATGGTGGCATTTTTCACTTTGCTGTTTCCCATCGACGTGTCGAGCCATCGATTGGAGACCTGTGAAACTTTCCGCTGAAGAGGGAATTGCATGTCCTCTTTGTGCTGCAGCGAGGTAGAACGTTTTTCCTCGGGCACTCCATATTCACCATTTGTAGAGTTCCTTCTTTTGGACTTAATAGACAGTCAAATTCGCACCAAAAGGTAATGGTTTGCACCAGCTAGGGTAGTGCTGTGAGAATTAAGATCAAACGATTAATCATTGTGAGAAAATTCGAGCACCGAGGCCTGTTTCTATAGCGGTTTGCAGCAGGAGACGTTGCTGCAGTGTGGCGGTTTTCATGACAGACATTACGCAACATAGAACAGTTCTCAGCATGAATTCTTATGTGCGTAGTCACTTGTGACACAGTATGAAGGTTTTCGTCGAAAAACGTCTCATTGATCATTTTTGTATATTTTGTCGGGGGCATAGAAGGTCATATGTTCAACAGAAGTGAAGCGGGTTTGGGGTACGAAATTTGTGATGCAGATAACTTAAGCTGAAGAAAAAAAAGAACTTCTCTCTGATTGACCTCTGCCCTTAAGTTTCACCGACTGATGGAGAACAAGGATGGCTAAAGTTTTCGTCATGGGTCAATCTCTCTTTTGGGTTATGGCTCGCATTCTACTTCCATTGAGAACTGTTGAGAACTGTAGTGGCTTGTTGAATGCGAGTATGCCTGTACACTGATTTGCGAGGCCAGCCGCCGTACAAGTCAACGAGCTTAACCTCCCAGACGAATCTGATACCTTTTTACCATCGCCGAAAGGTGGCCAGCTTGGTTTGTCTGGGCGGAAACCATTCCGGCATGGGCCGAGGGCGGGGTAAGCGTGCAATTTGTTCCTGTCATCACCACCCCGAAAGGAGAATATCACACAAAAATACAAAGAATGTTACTAATTGAGGTGGGTGGCCGTCGCGCCATGTTGGAAGGCTGCGGATGACCTGAATGCAAGGAATACTTCAAAATATACCAATTGGAGCCGGTAAGGAAGGGGATCATATCAGGATCTTTTCCGCGGGGGTCGTACTGACACCGCCGTTTCATATTTCACCATACTGTACCCTGCCAGGGCAACCACTTTACCCCTTCGAGGAAAAAAGTGGGACAGCTTTTTGAGGGGATAAGTACTCTGATTCGTATATTGGCTGGCCCCCGCAAGTCATTGTATAGGCCACATCGCATTCAATAAGCCACTACGATTCTGAATGGAAGTAGAATGCGTGCCGCATCCCGAAAAGGGATTGATCGACGGTGAACAATTTATCCTTGCCCTTTTGGTCGCTTGTGTAAAGCGGATAATTAAAAAGTACTTTTCAGATTACGAGCAACCGTGGACTTTGGTGTATCTTACTCTGGTATGTCAATGCGGGACATTGGCAAGCCCCCTGTTCGTGGTAAAACATCGCCTTATGGCTTTTTCGTGAAAATGTGCTATGAAGAGCACAAAAAGAAGTACCCTAATGAGAATGTGCAAGTAACTGAAATATCAAAGAAGTGCAGTGAAAAATGGAAGGTAGGCCAATTACTCTCTAACACTCCATATTCCCGAGATAGGGGGGAGGGGCGTTGTTGCGTACTTCATGCGAACGTGACGGCACTGCAGATCTGGTTGGATATTGCCGTTTCGGGAAGACTGCAGTCGTGCCTTTGTTTATCCCAAAGCAGGGAAATTAAACAGCAGTATCTCACAAGAAACGCATCCATCACCATGCTCAAGCGAAGTCCGCAGCAACGCCTTTTCCATCTCCGGGGTATAGTGTGTTTTCTGCATCACGAAAAAAAAATTATATATATCCTTTAGACAATGTCTGATGATGAGAAAAGGCGCTTCTACGAGCTGGCCCAGAAGGATGCCGAAAGGTACCAAGCCGAGGTTTGTCTTCTTTCGCTTTTGAAGGATATCTGATGCGTTACGGTTTTTTTTCTATGGGCCTTCCCTTGATCTCCAAGTATCTGATTAAAAAAAAAGCCCAATAGTGTTCGTTTCTAGTTTGGTAATATTGTTCTGGTACGGTCTAATTTTTTTGATTACCCTTCTGCGATGCGCCCGGGTGCGCCTTCTCGGCGCGGCAAGCCGTTAACTCTTAGCATTTGAACGGCACAAAATGATTTTTGGAGCACGGAGTGCTCCCGAAAATTATGTAAAAGAAACCAGAAGGGTGAAAATTTGCGAGAGTGTTTAACAGGTTTTGATGCCTAACATCTAGATGTGGCCTTGATCTGTCTCCACTAGTATGCTACGATTACCTTTACGAGGTCCCAAAGGAAGAGCTGGATCCTATACGATATCGTCCCTACAACGCGCTAGTTGCCCACTGGATCCACTGTGCTCGAGGGAAACGATGATCACATTTGTTCAGAGCTTTCTTGAAGAAGTCTGACCATCGCGTAGGCGGTCGTCCAGGTGTTCGCTTGACATCCGTAGGTCCAGTCGGTAATTGCTCTGGTCCAGCGGTCGTCCTCAAAACGCATGACGGCCTGGCCATCCTGATCTTCGAAACTTTGGCAATTGCGGCTGCATCTCTGATTTTCGATCGTGGACGAAGTCGAGGCTACTGATCACTTCGTCACTTGCATGTAGTAGCCCAATTGAGCATCGTGAGCATCGTTCTTTCTATGGCGCGTTGAATGACGCTAACCGATGTTCAGCCTGCTTTACAGTCCAAGCCTATTTTCAAGCCGTAGGTTAGTGCGGGAAGGGTGGCCATATCGAAGAGGTGGGCACGGAGCCGGGTATTATCGGTCTTAGTCGCTACTTCCTGGATCAGACTCAGATTTTCTCCAACTTC
>MU912267.1:55128-77804 GCA_036418165.1 Cooperia oncophora
AGTCCGATGTGTCGTGGTCCCCCGCCCAAACATGCCCAGGAATGGAGATACAGGACCGTGAAACACGCTAATTCCTCCATGCTCCGCCTTACACCTTTTTGCGGCGCAGATTCCCGTCCTTCATAACATCCGTCGTAAGCGCGCGTGTCGCGTGCGGCTCCTTGGCACTTTGCCAAGTCCTTTAATTGCGCTTTCAATGCAAAGTAAAACGCAATTTCCTGATGCGGAATAACACTGGAGGTGCTGCAAAGTAAGAACAGAAAAAAAAGTTGATGACAGAGGGTCAGACTTAAAAGCAAGCTTGGCGGCACTTTCTGCAACATCCCTCGAGGCCGCGTATTTCCACGAAACATGAAAATAAAACGGCATACTCGTTAGTTTGATACAAGCAAAACGCAATTTCCTGATGCGAATAAAATTTTAGGTGTTGCTCATGCTTCAAAATCCATGTACAAGGAGATGAAGATGACACAGGCTAGAAATGAAGCACAGCGAATGTAAATAAAAAAAAGAAAAAATCAAGGAAAGGCAAATTAGTTAAAATGGCCTGTAAATTTCTACGATCCGGCGCCCATAGAAATACTTAGAACAAACGAGTGGGACGCTTGGGCTGTTTTTATTCTCATGTTTTGTGGGAATGCGCGGCCTCTGATGGATACTGCAGATGCAGCCGAGTTGCTCTTGAGTTCTGGCCCTCGTCATCATCTTCTGTTCTTATTTTGTAGCACCTCCAATGTTATCCGCATCAGGAAATTGCGTTTTACTCGTATTTGAGAGCGCAATTAAAGGACTTGGCAAAGTGCCAGGGAGCCGCACGCGACACGCGCGCTTACGACGGATGTATGAGACGGGAATCTGCGCCGCAAAAGGTGTAAGGCGGAGCATGGAGGTTAGCGTGTTTCACGGTCCTGTATCTCCATTCCTGGGCATGTTTGGGCGGGGGGACCACGACACATCGACAGCTGGGGGCTGATAGTCTCATACACCCTCAATGTGTTTGAGCGTACCATGTGTCTTTAAAAGGTCGCCGTGCGCTTAGAATGCTGAGGCGAACTTTGAGCGCAACCTTATCTCTTCATTTAACACATTGCGAACCGCCGTACTGCACGCATGTCCGGACCATTTCATATTTTTCCATCAACAACTCAGCTACTCCCTTCCTCTTTTAATATACTTATAGAGCATTATCTCCCGTAACCGAGAACGTTTTTTTGACAACCGTAAAAATGATAGAAAGCCAAGTTAATCAAATAAAACATCGCATAGGGACAAATGCATGACACACCACGTGTGTCACGCGGTCCGGAACAGTGGTAAGAAGCACGTGGTAAAAAGCGGTTTCGGTGCTGCTTGGATATACTGATACAAGCATGCTGCCGTATCTACCAGATCAGTTGTTGGCACAATGCCTGCAGGGAACTCGTCCGGAAATGCTTCTTGTCGGTCGCATCGTACTCGTCCAATCTCATGTAGAACAAGGGCTTCGCAGGTTTTTGACCATTTCACTTCGCTTTTTCGTGATTTTCTCACTATTTGGCACCCCTGCTACAATCTCGGAACGAGGAAATTATCGTGTCTTATGCTTTTGAACGGTAGTTATCATGCTAAAACAACACTGAAATAATTTATTTCAAATTTTGGTTATACGGATTCTCAAAGAGCGTTGCACTGAGTTTCGGCTCTCGTTTACCGTGGTTGAATCGTACGAATTGTAACGTTGAAGATGGGTAGTCGAAAGGTTCGAAGTGCTGAAATTGATTTATGGTGTGTTAAGGATGTTTCCATATGTCAAACTGCACAGTGAGTGGTATTTACATTGTTTTTTTCACAATTAGGGTTAAGTTTCTATAGAGATTTATCTCTGGGGGTAGGTTTAGCTGAATTTATCTTCGGGCAGAGCACTTCATCGCGTTGTGGGTAGATTTTTTTCGGCAACGTTCGCCCCCCACCACCAATTCTCTGTTTCGGTATGACCTCCCCCAACCTACCTACACCCTCTTAACAGTAATGTCAGTGAATATACATGTTATCAGTGGATATTGAAACTGCGCGCATATACCCCACAACCAATTAACGCACGTGCTCTTGTAGTGAGATAATGAGGGAGTTACCTTCAACTAATTAGTAAGCCCCTTATTTTCTGGCACTCATTTTCATAATCGCATGTACGCTTGACGACCCACAGACTAAGCTAATTGGAAACTGAATCAGCGTAAAAATCAAAGGTTCTTGCGAAGTGTTCATAGAGCTCAAACCAAAGGACGGGTCGCTAATGTAGTTTGGGGGGGGGGGAGAATTCCCCAGCGTCTCCGTGTCCCTCTCTTGATCAAGACTTGAGCTTAGTGGAAACTTTTTTCTGTGCGGGACTGTCCCTCGGCGGCTCTGGTCGTCTGCGTTCTAACCAGTAGCCTTTTTGGGGAGGAGGAACAGAGATGCTATGAGTGTCCCCCCCCCCCTCCAAATACGTTAGCACCATGGGCAGCCATCATAGAAAACAGGGTAAATTAACTACAAAAGTAGAGAGCTTACACCGTCGAAGCGTCCTCTCCGTCGTCGAAATCGTTGGCATATACAGCATTGTAGGATACAGCAGAGAAAAAGAACCACGAGAAATGCGATCAGAACCGCAAGATACTGTAGAATATTCTGATTTCCATCTCTAAATTAGAATTTAATAGTGCAAGACTAGGCGTATTTCTGAATGGCTACGTGAGATACTGAAGCGCCCTCCTTAGATTCATGAATCTGGTTAATTTTTTATTTCATATTCGTATTTCATGCGAGAAGAGACCCGGGATCGGCCTGTGGAAATACTAACCAGCAATCTAATCGAGAAGGAAAGGCCTTCGAGCTCCTTTTAAAAAAATTCTGAATTGTCCACCTTTGGCGCCCTATTCTTTACAACTGAGCCTTCATTTTATTCGACGTTTCTCTTTAGTAGCAAATTTTACTTGAACTCTGTCGAGGAAATATTCTGACCCCCCCCCTGTATCGCATCTGCTTGGTGCGAAAACTTCTGGAGCCCGCGCCCCATGACCAATGTCACGGTCCATTTTCGGTGCTGGTGTCCATAGTGGGTGTTTTCGCGCCTGGCAAATGTGTTATTAGCGTTCAGAGAGTGAAATTATCCATTGAAACAATTTTTTTGCACTTTTGACGTTTTTATATGTTTTGGCACCGCCGCTTATGGCACGCGCGCCAGGCTGTTGCGAGCCAAGCGATACTGTTCCCGTGTTCACTGGTGAAACAACTCCTGCGACGACATTACAACCAATTTGGCCAAAATTTTCGGTCAAAATCTGGCCTCACCTTCGACGAGTGGGGCAGCAAAAGTGATTAGGGCCAAAATTCTCTTCACTGTCGGTGCCTTTGGTAAGGCGAGGTAACCAGAGCATGGTTTTTGTCGCCGCTAAACCCGCGACATGGCGGTATTTAACCCACGGGGACTTGAAACAGCGTTGTCACTCTAAACGAATTTGGCCCTGGTGCGAATGCCGCACATTGACTCCATTTGCAACACCTTTTTCATCGAAAGCGCTGGGCTGAACTGCATTCGCCCACCTACACGTCCTCGTCCTCGAGGCTCCGGGGAGCGAAAGCTGTGGCCGAACTACTTAGAAGGGATCATATGGTAGTCATATTCATCGAACAAACCCTTCGCTCCTTCACTCCGCGATATGAAAAATTCAGTAACAGAGGCTGAAAAAGTGGCGGAGAACGCAATTTTTTCAACAGCTCGTTCTGTTCTCCACCTTGTATATCATTTTGATCCCTCTACCTCAGTGAGAGAGATTGGGAGAAAGATAGAAATGCTGCAGGAGTTACAGTAAAGTTCCCTGTCTCGGGTGCTCAGAAAGGCACTTTGTGACGCTGCACGTATGCCGTCAGGACTCACGGTATGACTCATCAACAAAAAGTGCAGTTTTGCGTAATAGTAGCTTTACGAGCTGTGAGTAACACTGTGCCAATAGGGGATTAATGGGTTTAAGGGCATGCGGACTGAATGGGGTTTTTAGCGTACGGTACTTGAACATTGAGGGACGGCCCGTTACGCGCTTTTTCACTTTGCAGTATGCTGCCAGGTGATAGCTTATATTTGTGACTTCCTTACTCGCCTGAGCTCGCGGTTGGTTGGACTCATTCAGCTGAGCCAAGCGCTTTGGCGCGGTGTCAGTTTGGTCAAGTTGAGACCAACAGCGTCCGACTGGTGTAGTCGCCTGCCTGATCCGGATTCTAGTCGTGACCACTCACTGTTGCGTCCATCTAGACACCTCGGGCGATGATTAATTTCCTCTAAAAAAAGAGAAGGGGGGGGAATGAAGGAGCTACAAAGATAAAATTTCTTTTGGAAAGGGAAGAGGGGAGGTAAGAGCAGTGAGCCTAAGAGATAAGGTACACGCGTTCACATCTCACATCCACCGTGACTAGTTGCTCTCGTCCGCAAAGTCGTCGCAAGGGCCCTTTTCCTTCTTCGGGCTTAGGACGCTAACGCGAGGCGGGCCGTTCGAACCTAGAAATAGATTGATATGGTGAATCGCATATGACGCAGGTACTGCCTAGTGGTATAACATGACAATTAAAGGGCCCTAAACATGGGAACTAAACCAAGTGCGCGGAATACGGTAGCGATTTCTTGGACTGCGAAATCTTGAATAATATTGAAAGGATAAGGCAGCGTTCAGACTTCGCGACGGCAGCGCTTCGGATGCGATCGATGCAGTTGAAAGCATGCGTATCGATCGTCGAATCGCGCGGCCGAAGCGCTGCCGTCGCAAAGTCTGAATGCTGCCTAAGTCGTTGTTAAGGAAAAACTGGACAGGCTCCGTGATTCGAATGGACAGTTTTTGCTAAGGCCAGTTCAACTGCGGGGCTACTCTTAGGCCGCGTTCATACTTCGCGATCCGAATAATCTGCGCTAGCGATAGATTGGCGCGGCTGATGGTCTATTAATGTGAGGCAACGCAAACAAGGGCACAGCATTGGTTGGGATTCCTATGGGGAGGGTCGTATTTGCCGTGGGGGGGTCCGTATTGGGCTGGAAAAATTTATTTTTATAGTTGATTTTTCTCGCTTTGCGGACGTTTTGGAGGGGGGGGGGGGGTCGTACCAGCCCCTGAAAAAAAGGGGGGGTCGTAAAAGCTCGACCAAAATCCCCATCGAATGCTGTGCCCTGCGCAAAGCTCGCGCGCGGCGTCAACCGCGCGTCTTCGTAGGCATCGTTGGTGCCGATCGCGCTATACTAGCGATCGGGTCGCAAAGTATGAAAGCGTACTTATCTACACATTTATGTCTCCTTACAGATTCCTTGCACTTAATGACACTTCCCACGATCAAGCGATCAGCGAAATACCTCCATGCATTTGGCATCGTTCCGCACTCGCAGAGCATATCCCACTTTCGTCACTCGAAATGGCGAGACAACGAAGCTAGAGACGCCTTAGTTTTGCAACCGGTGCAACTGCATATTGTAACTCTGCGACAACGGCTCACGAGAATTGCGTGTGTACATAGCGTTGCCTGGAGTGTCGTAGGGCGATTTCCTATTCTCTTGCCGTCAACTGGTTGCTTGACGAATCCTGGTGATTGGGCTGTCTGACATCCGACAAACTGGTCCAAAGCGCCGGCCCATTGCAGGGGGTCTCTATTCAGGGTGTTCCCGACTTTTTTCGCTTCTTTCTATACTGATGGGTTTTCGACTGGCCACTGGTTTGTGACTGAGCATCTGCCACCTGTTGCACTTGATCGCGGGAGTTGTCTTTAATATCTTACGAGAGTACCTAAAGCCACCGATTAATACTCTCTGTAATTATAAGCTTTGGCGCCCAGGGCAAGTCATCATTGGGATTCCGCAACAAGGGTGAGGAGGGGAGGGGTAGTATTTGCTTGCTGGAGGGAGGGGTATTTGACTAACAAGGGAATGGTTTGAACTTCCCATGGAACTTTGAATGGAGACCTAGGTACATCGATAGAGCCTCGAATGCTGATTACGAATATGCAGATTAAAAGTGCTACGGGGACCTCCCAGACGAGATCTGGGTGGTCAAAGTTTGAGTTCTGGCTCGTAAGCGCTGCTGATCGATGCCTCGGCAGTGCCACCGTGGCCTCGTGGTAATGGTCTCGCTTTCAAGTCAAACGCATGCGGGTTTGCATCCGGTTGGCGCGAAAATTTTTTGCTTCGCTCCGTAAGAGCTTCAACTCTAATTTTCGAAATTCTTCCGAATTTACGGCCCAGCAGGGCAAGTAGATCAAGTACATCAAGTATACGACGTACTCGATCTAGTATGGATTTGGTCATATCTGCCCTCTGAACATATTACCCATCCGACAATTCAAAGTTTTGCCCAGAATCGCAATTTGGCCAGACGAGCGTTTTTTCGTCGAAGGATGTGATATTCGTGTTCAGGGGGTCGAAATCTCCCATGAACGAATTTCTCGCTAAGACTATTGACCAAATCCATACTAGATCGAGTACGTCGTATACTTGATGTACTTGATCTACTTGCCCTGCTGGGCCGTAAATTCGGAAGAATTTCGAAAATTAGAGTTGAAGCTCTTATACGGAGCGAAGCAAAAATTTCGCGCCAACCGGATGCAAACCCGCATGCGTTTGACTTGAAAGCGAGACCATTACCACGAGGCCACGGTGGCACTGCCGAGGCATCGATCAGCAGCGCTTACGAGCCAGAACTCAAACTTTGACCACCCAGATCTCGTCTGGGAGGTCCCCGTAGCACTTTTAATCTGCATATTCGTAATCAGCATTCGAGGCTCTATCGATGTACCTAGGTCTCCATTCAAAGTTCCATGGGAAGTTCAAACCATTCCCTTGTAAGAGAAATTTGCGGCGGAAAAATTTTTTCCTGGTTGTTCACTTTCCACGGTTTTTCCTGTTTTCATCTTTCTCTGTGCTGTATACTTCCTCGCTCGACAGCAAAATTTTTGGGAAAATAGTAGGAAAATTTTCGGGAAACTCTTGTGAAACAGGAAAAAGTGACAGGAAGTTGGGAAAATTAAGAAAAAAAATCAAGAAAGTTGTAGGTAGGATGGAGAAGGGTGATTGGGGGGTCGTATCAAGCCACACCTTAGGGGAAGGCGTACGCTCTCGAGCAAAATCCCCAACTAATGTTGTGCCCTGTTTGTACATTTGACTAGCAATAGGTGCTGGACTATGGGCACCTTTGAATGAATCGCAAATCTTGGGGATCCCACGGTATCGCTCGAAATTCCCGGGCGATACCGTGGGATTTCCGGTGGTGGTCAGGCAGGGTACACTAACGTTGTGTGAAGCCCAGTAAGGGGCTCGTTGGTCGACGGAAGAGCGTTCCACCGCCGTTTCACCCATTCCGATGTTACATCCTGTGTTCAAGAATCAGATCAAGACGCTATTGTTCTGTGGGCCTAGTTCACACTAACTTTATGAGTAATCCAGCTTTTAGTGGGCGCAGTATCATGCACCACCCGTCCTGGTATTTCGAGAAATTCAGCAATTTTCGGTCTTTCGTATTCCCTCATTTTGGTCTCAGTTTCGTTTCACGTTTGAGAAGTCATAGTCTGTAGCATGATTACCACTGAAGCAGAAATCATAAGAACAGGATGTATAAGTGAGACTAGTATGGCTGAAGACTGGTTACCGATCAATGTTGCTAGTGGTACTCACTTACTAAGCTGCTGTCGCTAAGTGACTCTTCAGTGAAGGAAAAAAAGGAAAAAAAAGCCCATCTGGTGAATAAAGATCATGCTTGACGGTTGCACAGTCTCATTGCACAGTCGCCCGCAAATTATACGAGTTTTCCGGACATGCAGGCAAATCGACACCATGGGCCTCTATGCAACCCTTGGCTGACTAATCGTTTTTTTTCAGTTGCTTCAGTAGTGGAGAGGGTAGAGTATAGCTGAATATGAAACGGCGTTGACAGTCCACCCCATCCTTCCGTCCCACCATATTTCCTCATACGACTCCACTTTCCTATCCTACACACCAACCACCTTCCCATGTTTTTCCACCTTCCTACTAATTTTCCCAATTTTCGAGAGCTTTTGTCGTTTCCCTTTCAAAAAAAAAACTGGCGTCGAGCAGGGGCGGGGGGGGGGAGAGGATATCCATTGAACTCTCCATTCCAACTATCACAAGTCATTGTGTGGTGGTTCTGCGACTAGGAGAGGTGTACAGCTCACATTCCCTCTTCCAATACGCCCTTCCCCACTGTCCCCATCAGGGCATGTCCTGCCGCTGGGAGAATTTCCGGAAAATACGACCCACTCGTAATTTGGTCCTATGTTACTCCTCCTTCCCCGTCCTCCAACTTTTCCTCAGTCTCCCATTACTTTTCCGGGACTTCCCAAAAATTTCCAAGTTTTTCCTCTAAAAATCATCGAATGCGGGAGGCGGGGCTGGTGGGGGGTGGTCACCAACCAACTGCTAGTTTCAAGTACAGAATATAGTAGTTGTATAGGTTTGAGAAGCACCAAGTAGAGAGGGGGAGGGGGTGAACGACGAGCGTATAGCCCCCATTGGAATTTTCCCAACGATGTAATAGCACGCGTGCAACAGGAAAAATCGACTATCAAAGAAAATTCTTCTCGGACCAAATACGACCCCTCATCCGCTAGAGAACTCCAACGTGGCACGTGCGCTGGCCCCCATTCTACCTCTTTCCAATTTTCTCGACTAATGACCGACCGATTTTCTCAGTTTTCCCAAAATTTCTTAGAAAAAAACAGACGGAGAGGGGGTGGCAACATGGGGGAGTCATCACCAATCAACTGCCAAAGTGGAATATCAAAAATATATGTATAGCCGTCGAAAACGGGATATTAGTCAACATTCTCGCGGCTCGAAAGAATTGCAAAGCCAGATATGTCCCTCCCCCGCCACCAACTGCGTCCCCCTTCCCATGAGATCCCCTCCTCCCCCACCCCGACGATACTGTAACCTGATGGTGAGTGCAGGTGGCGCTAAAACGCATTTAGCTTGCGAACTCCCAAGCTTAATTTGTTATATTGTTCAGTTACTTCCCTGGGCCTGGGAAGCCTACATGATGCGATGGATACATGTACTACATGCCTAGTATGGATTGATTCCTCCTGTAGTCAGACTGGTTTCCGATCATTGACCAAAATCCGTTATGCACGCGACATTGATCGGCTTATTATGCCATTTAGTCTGTTCTGTATGCCTCCCCCCTTCCCCCAATAGGAGTCTCCCCACGATGTGGATAGACCGCGTGAAGCGGGTAAAATCATGTATGAAAATATTTTCTCAGCCAAATATGACCCCCCCCCCTACTATGTCCAGCGACCAATTACGACCACTCCGTTGGGGATTCCTCAGCGGAAGACGTGCCCTGGTAAGGAACCCAAGACGCCTAATGTTGGACGGGTGATGAGTTCATGGCGCAATCCGATGCCATTGTAGAACTGCGGCAGTGTTATCGCTGCTGTGGCGGCCGAGGTTTTATTGAGAAAAGAAGTGGAGTTTGTAATTTAAGATGACATTGGAAGAGGCAGAGAAATGTTTTTTTCACGGCGACAGATGCGGCCAGACGTAAAAGAGAAGTCTTTCGATATGTTGCGAAACAACTCGTTGGCAAGGTTTTTGCCACCCCGAGAAGAATAGTGCAAAGGCATTAAGAGTGAAATGATGTGTGAAGGAATCCTCAACGATGTGTGTGGGTCGTATTTGAGTTGGTCGGGAGAGGAGGGGTCATGTTGCTTTTATTGAAAGGGTCCTGCTCAAATGGGAAAAGGTATGGGATTTTTGAAACCAGTAGGGATTTCGACTGATTTTTACGTTTCTGGCGTAGTATGTCGAGAATCGACATCACTTATATTCCATATCTCAGAGGGGAGAGGGAGTGGCTGGATACTTTATGTGAATGGCTTGATATGTTTTTTTTTTCGTGAGATATGAACCATTATCGGGTTTTGTGCCGGACAAAGGTATAATTAAACTTGTCACTAAACGGTAATATCCCAACTGAAGCGCACCAGCTGCCATTCGAATGAAGGTACGCAGCCACGCCCCTCTTCCTCCAGGGTGTGGAATGTATGTAATAGAAGTGGAGGTAAATTAGTAAAACGCAGCATTGTTCGTAACGCGGTTCTTCTGTGGAGTCAAATCCCAAGTCGGCTTCTACCTTGCCTAAGCAGACCTTCTATAGAGGTCTGCTTGACCTAACCGGTGATAGACTTCGTTGGGAACACAAAACACTGGCCTAAGGATTGGCTGGCCTTGGAATTCATTGTGTAGGTTTGGTCGTGTTCAAAATGGAATTACAGTTCCGGGTAGCAGTGGGATGCGAGGCGCATTCCGGAAGGGAGCATTGTTTAGCGCCGAAAGTTCGATCCCTTATTGTTCTACACAGCCCTTCACGCCATTGGGCGGTTTGCTGAGAAACCTGCGGGTAAAAGGTTCTAAGGAGATAGAGGGAAGTTGCACTCCAGTTGGAGGGGACTCGCACTAGAAGGAGCGGCAGAGGGGTCTGGGCCACCGATTGGGCCTATCGCCATTTCCATAGTCCTTACCCACCTCTGGGGGCACAGTACAGGAAATGCGCCTTCTAAACAGGCTCAGAAGAAGGCAATACTCTTAAAACCGTATAAATGAGGACTTAACTCAGCCCCAGGTAGCGTAAAAGAGCAGAAAAGAGGGTGGCCAGTCTTTCACCTACTTCGTTTCGGCGCAGTTTGGCTTGGGGGGGAGGGAAGACATTTTGCACCTCCGCTACTTCCCATCAACGTGTCGAGCCATCAAGTGGGGGCATGTAAAGTCTTGTGAAACCATGAATTGATAATAGACAACTTTTCAAATACTGCAAGGAATTCTTGTCAATTCTTGTAAAGCAGTGATTACATCGATAGTGAATAGCGGAACTCCTCCCCCCTATCTGAAGCCGAACGTGCCATGATTTGTAGCAAATTGGACACGCTCAAAGAATAACTCTGGAGATTCCTGTCATTTTGACGGGATTATGGAGTCTATTTTTTGAAATGTAATTGCCTCATTCACGATCTTAACTCAGATTTCTGGTTTACCAAGTCTACTTTTCCAGAGGGGGTACCTCTCGAGAAATACCTATAGGGGTGACCGGCGGGCTTTTTCTGATCCGTCGGCCACCAGAAAATCTCTTTTCAAACAGACGGTGTGATTTGAATGCGTTAGCCGTTATGTAATCAGGGCACGCCCAGCCGCGAGGAGGGGGGGGGGAATTCTCGAAAAATACGACCCCCTTCATATTTCCTCGTCTGCCACAACCCTGCTACAAGCCCCCCTCCCCGTCGGAATTCTCCCAACAATGTGAATGACCCCCGTGAAACAGGAAAAATCATGTATCAAAGAAAATTTTTTTCCGACCAAACACGTACCCCCACCCTCCCCCAGCGACCAGATACGACTCCCCTTCGCCGGGGACTCCCCAACGTGCAGTGCGCCCTGTATGCAATACATGTATACGAAAAATCGTTAGCGAACAATGAGAAATAATAGAAAAAAAACTTACGACTGGAAGAACATCTGGTGAATGAAGCGCCGTTGTAAAATCCTAATGGGCCGCTGGTTGTGAGGCGTTGAGAGCGAGCAGAAATCAGTTTAAATGTAGTGCTCGTTGGTGGTGGTGTTCGGCTCGTGTCCGACAAAGTGGCGCTCTTAGTGGACGGGGTCTTCGTTCGTCGAGTCAACAACAACACACCCAAACACACACCTAATATGGTTAATCTTGTGATGTGCGACTTTTCAAACACCTGAGTGCGAATCGATAGACTATCACTGCCCCCCGCTGAACGCCCCCAACAACGACGGGGGGTGAAAGGGTGAAGCGTTAGGTAGCGCAAGGTCAACGATGTTTGTCCTCCTAATTCCCACGATTATCGCCTTTTTATTGCCCGGAAAACAACGCTCGAAAGTGGGTGGTCCCAGTTGAAACGCTTTGAACGTTCCGCTGATAACACAGTTCGGAAGCAAATAGATTTCAAAATGGCTGGACCAGACTTGGCCTCGAGCTAGATTACGGTACCGTACGGTACCTGTCCAGGCGAAAGATTGATAGGAATAGCGAGATCTATAGGTGAATGCTAAAAGGTGAAATGAGAGCCTGGGATGAGTCATAAATTTGGGGAAAGGAATGTCCTAACGGTGTAAAGTACCGTGAGTGTTGGTCGCCTTCCAGACAGAGACCGAACGTTACACGTGCGGGGGGGGGGCAGACATTATTTTCAGACGGGTGGAAAGTGAATGTAGACTGCTAATGAAATGATGGGAAACTCTCCTTCGGTGATTCGATACCCGATGACGTATGGCGCTGCTCAATCACAGTGATTAAGTGAACCAGTCTGAGAATTTTTTCGCTCAATTTTTCACACAGCCATTTCGAATCACTCAGGGATTTGCTAATTGGCTGGGAGTGTGCCGCGCAAAAAATTTTCCCCCCTCTAAGGCGAACAGCGTCGAAGTTTGCTCCTGAGGACCGGTTGACCTTCTGAACGCGAATATGACATCTTCTCAGCACGAAAATGTCTGGCTCCCGCGTTATCCAGTTTAGGCGTTCTCGCGACTAATGAGCGCTATACCGGGGCGCGCCATGGTAGTGAGGGGATTATTCCCCAGTACGCCCCCTCATAACTCGTCGAGGAGGGGGAAAGCGGAAGGCGGGTGATTCCTTTTCCTTTCTTACTTCCATAGAACAAGTAGAACTGTACACTCTCTGTGGGTATAGTTCACCTTAAACCGCTAAAACAAAGTATGCAAACGAATTCCGAACGGAACGATGCTACCCCCTTCGTCGCAGCTTAAGTAAGACCCTCTCCCTAAAATAGGAGAGGAGCCACAGGTGCACAACGTGTCATGTCATGTTCATGTAGCTAAGTCCCGGCTTGGAGGTGGCATTCCGCACTTTTGCTTGTTCCTTGTATTGGTTCCTTGAACAATAGTTCCCTTATTGAGACGTGGAAGCTCACGCGAAGCCGTCGTTATGCTCTCTACCCATCTGCCTATTGAAATTTGGGATATGTGAGATGAAGGAAGCTCTCTACCCATCTGCCTATTGAAATTTGGGATATGTGAGATGAAGGAAGGGTCACGAAGGAATACTTACAAAGAATCCTCATTCAAGCCCCCCCCCCCCTTTAGCCTCCTGAGTCCACTGAACACGCTTCAGAGCCCGCTGGACGAGCTTCTTTTGAGCACGAGATACTCCCATTCTCTCGAAGATACTGATGAGAACTGCTTTCCGGTGCCTTTTAGGCCGCCTTCATGTGGAGAACCCGCAATTCCAAAGAATCGGCGCCAGTGGATTAGGTACGGATCCATTAGCTTCGAATCGTAGGTTCTCCAGCATGGCCCTCCCAAATCGGGGTTTCTCAACTTTGGGCCAACGTGCCCACCCCTAGGTGCTAGCATCCCCTCACATGACCGTTTCTCCTCTCTTCGCTGACGCGGCCGACCATGATGCCCTGGTCTGGTAATATTGAGGAGAGGGGGGGGGACGGGAGGTGGCGAGGGGAGACGGTTGCAGGGAAGGGAGCCTCGTTGTTCCCCTGCGCCATATCTGTTTGCACTTTGCGTGGCCTTCGTCGAAATGTGCATGCGGATTGGCCTCTATCGTTTTCATGACTGCGAGAGACAAAAACGAGCAATCGCAACCCACAGGAAAGTTGGTCACGGCATGGGACGTGAAAACATCTTCAATTGCCTTTTTTAATGAGATTCCACTTTGAAGACACTTTCGGAGTTGATTCTTTGCTTTCAGTATCGCCCCCCCCGCTTCATTCCTTTTGTTTTCAGAATCCTACTAGCCATTTTGGAGCTGGTCGGCACTATAACGATATTCCGGTGGCGGGGAGGGTAGGGATTGTGAAGTGAGAGTCGCTCTCAGCAGTTCATAGGTTACTGATACTGGAAGTGTGAAGTTGGCCGCACGGGAACGATCCCGTGACCGTGCGGCCGGTCACCAGCCCAGCAGTAAGCCGCGCACTTGACTTCCACGCAAAATCGTGCAAACTTTGTAAATGTGCATTATTTTGCGAACTTGCCGTTGATAAAGCCAGTGCATTTTGCCAGACACTCACTTCTGCGGTTTCCTTGAGTGTTTTGTCGGAAATCAATCTTACGGGCCAAAAGCGACGCAACTTCTTCGGTCACTGCGCTGTCTCCGCTATATCTGGACATTTCCCTAGTAAGTAGAAGGGATGTTCATTCATCGTTCTGATGAAGGTGCAGAAGGCAGTTTGAAGGACAAATAGGGGAAGAAAGTGCGGACGAGTTTGGATCAACATGATAAAAGTCCACCTCAAAGAACAACTAGATAAACATCAATATTATTCAGACGCATTATGACAGACGCGATGACTCATGTAACGTTTGTGATTCTGCCCTGATTCACTTTATTTTATCGACTTGTTTTTCCATTGATTTTTCATAGGTTCTTAACCAGAAAGTCATAAGGCACGATAATTTGGTTCTTGCTCAAAAGTAGTAGCAGAGATGTTACATAATGAGATAATGACGAAATAGCGAAATTAAACGGCTTAAACGCGCGGGAATAGCGAATAGCCTTTCTGCCACACGGCTAAGATAGCAATTTTGGACGAGTTTCCCGTTGGCATTGTGCCAACTACCACTACGGTAGACACGAGTGCATGTATCTACTCATATATCCATGACGCTTCATATCATTCCCTTTGCTTCATATTGTACACTCTAGTTCGCTGCGGACGGTTGGGCGTGTCAGGCAGTATGAGTGTGTCACCCCGTCAAAGCCGTTCTCTGCCTTCTTGTTGAAGCGCGCATGCGACAAAAAGTGGTAGAAAACGAGTAATACGAACGATATGATACAGTCATATCATTTGCTCGCTTTAACAACTGGTGGAGAACGGGTTTGGCACCGCGCCAAACTCATCCCGCCTGACACGCCCAACCGTCCGCAGCGAACTACACTATATTTCGCGAGTATAACTATACGCGTATCAGCTCGGACATTTGTGGGCGGACAGGCGCGCCGGGCGTCCTGGTCGGTATGTTGCAGCCTGAAAGGGCGCTATGAGGGTACTTTCATCCCAGGCACCATGCAGTCCCTACTCAGGAATGGCGAATTCCGTTCTTCTAGGCATATTAATCTACACGTCTTGGGAACTTATCGTGCCAGTTGCCACATAAGCATTAATTTGCCCTTTGAAACTAGGCTTGCGACTATCCTCAAGGTGCAGCACTTGCATCGATAGCAAAATCCCTCAGCGAACGCACAGGCTGAGGTAGAGAACAAACAACGTTACAGGGCGCAGACGTGTAGTTTGTTTGACTCTGGTCAGATGTGTGATCGGCCGTACTCTAGCGGGGGTGGAGTTCAGAAACGGCACTCTGGTGTCACTACCCTCCAACCCCTATTTTGAGCGGAGAAAATTGCCCGTACTGCAGCCGCAGACCCATCCAGCTCGTTCATGCCAAGGATCAGGATGCTCGGAGACGAGCTTACAGTTTGTCTTCACAAGTTGGTTAGAGTTCACCAGTCGCTGCGGGTATCAATCCATTTGTGGCGAGTGTTTCATTGCATATTAACGACTCGATGCTAATTTTGGGCTAGTTTTTGTGATTATCTTCAACGAGTAAAACATTCTAATTTATGCAAAATTCGGGTTTCAGCGTGATGGCTACTACTACTTTTTGTGCCAAACTTTAATCTAGCCAAGCTCTGATTTCTGTGTCAATAGTCAAGTGTGCCTTTCAAATTATTTTCATGTGACGCTTAAATTTGCTCGTTAGTTGGCTGTGCTTTTTGAGGCGTGCAGGATTAGGCACTACACGTGGGTGGCATGAATCATCTTTTCCAAAACAAAGGCTGATTTTCAAAACAGTGTGATGGCTGAAAGCCCGCATTGCCTGCTTGGAGCACCTTCTGAAGTATCCAGGTGCAATTTGGAGAAGGTGTTCGAGAAATTAAAAGTGATGCCTTAGTTTCTGTCTTGTTAGCATTTGCTGTCTCTAACGCCAAGCACAAACCCTATGATGCAGCATCTCTGGCAGAATCCCGGTCTCACTCGGTCGCTGAGGGAGAGAAGGGGTTTGGATTTGGTCAGTGGCAGTTGTACGTAGATTCGAAAGAAAGCCTCCAAGCTATAAGCAGTCCTCGCATTTGTCGACTTTTCCGCGATATTTTCCCAGTTTTATCGGCTAGTCATGTACTGCCTAACGGGTAGTTTATTGTAGTCCACAATGGCAGCCAACCCAGTTCCAGTGTTCGTTCGCGAGAATTCTCGAAGGATGAAAAAATCTTGGGAAAATTCGTGCTGTTAGAGGCTCGGAGAACTGGAGATAGCAGTGTCAGATGGGAAAGGGAGGGGGGAGGGCATGTTGGAAGAGGAAATTTGGTGGGTAGCACTGACACCAACATTTCACCCATACCGAAGCTGTAACTTAGCCCCTCAGCTGATCAGAACGTAAGGTGCTATAAGAACGCAACGAGGCCACAAAGGTTTGGGCGCAGTTTGGCTTGGAGGGGTGTTTTTGCTGCTTCCTACTATTGACCACTAACGATGCCTGCTGTGGATACCTTTAGATGCCTGCAAAACTATGTATTGGCAAGAGCTTGGTTTGGCTTCTGACAAGGGTCTACAGGTCTCATGCATGGGTAGACGTGTATATAACAGAACCTAGCATGAGGAACTTATGCGAGAAGTGCCAAAGCTCCCTCCCAAAGCCGAACAAGCGGCCAGGCGTTTAAAGGACTTCATCTCGTTCTCTTGGTCAAGGAATAATGTCCAGCGCTTTGTTGACATTTTTATTACACGGTGATTGTTGCTCATTCGGTATTTTCCTATTGATTTCGCGATCATGCCCGATCAATTGGCGGTGCAGCGCTATCAGCTGGTAAAAGGCGAACCCTTCTACCGCATTTGACGCTCAATGAGTTAGTCCTTTTAGGTTCATTTCCGTGGTTCTTGATCACTTTGTAAGCTCAGTTCATTGCTAGTTCTCTAACGTGACTTCAGTTTTTTTTGTGTTCCTCGAACTATTCTCTGATTTATATCTAGTTGTTCGCGAAAGGAATGCGCGTTGGAGAGCCTTTGCTTCTATTTATTTCTCTTCTACTATAGGAGATTTTTCAAAAACAGTTTTGTCCATTAGAGAGAGGTTTTATTGCGCATCTTTTGATATATTTTTTCTATGTCTACCTTGTTTTTTTAGAGAAAAAAAGTTTAGAAAATGCTCGACCAAAAATTTCGAATGCGAGCTTGTATGTGGTAAGACTTCAAGCAAGTCCTAACGACGCACTTGGGTGGACCTAATGACCCACTCGGCTCACAGGGGCAGCGGCGACTAGCGACACACACTCGGCGAGAAAACTGGGCCAAAAAGAGCCTCTTTGTTTTACCCTCTACGCGAGAACCTAACGACACACCGAGGGGAAAAGTGAAAGAGGCTCTTTTGGCGAAGTTTTTGCGTACAGTTGGCAACAAGTCATTGCTAGTAATGGAGATTATCTTTTAGATTGACCTTGTTTAATTTCGTTTTTATAATAAAAAATTTTTTACACTCAAACGCGCATTCCTTTCCCGAGATAAACGTATGACAATTCGTAGTACCTGCCAATTCGAGCGTTCAAGTAAATTCCGTTTATCAGCCTCAGTTAAGAAATTCTCGCTGTTAACATTTCATAATGAAATATCTGCTTCATAAACGAAAGGTTGACACCTAAGTCAATCCTTTATTCCAGAGGAGGCAGAGCACTTCCTAATGTCGTCGGTATCTTCCGACATTTCTGGTCTTGCTGATATTTCGTTTCGTAAGGAGAGTATTTGTGAAGAACCGTCACCAGTCGACCTAGAGGTCAATGAAGCGATTGCACTTCATCGCTCTCAGGTGCCCAGATGTACAAGGTGATGCTTGGGGATGATTTCCACCTGTTATTATGCAAGTAATGACTTTATATAGTCGTGTCATGCTTTGCGCCCAGTTTCGTTTGAGCGTACATCGGCGCTTTTTGAGCGTTTTTCTGCTGGCGGATTTTACTGAAGCTTAACACATTGACGACAGTCGGTGATAACACGATTAATGCGCGCGTTGGGCACGGTGCGACGCCGAATCATATTTGAATCACGATGAACCAAGTCCACTTGTGAATCCTTTCCCTAGTATCAGCTTTTTGTCTAGTCTCCTATTCATTTCGCGATAGGCCAGTTTCTTAGTATACTTCGAAAATCGCCGTCGTCCATGGAATAATGTTAGAACACGCCAAGTTTAGACAAAAGATTTTCCTGTGCCATCCACGTACAAACTTTGAATTGCTTTCTCCTCAGCTTTGGATGGTATTGCTCTGTTTAAACTCTTTACAAGCAATGATAATTATGAACAAATATAAGTGAGCGTATTCTGAATCACATAGAAAGCACGATTTTGACGTTTTTATATTGCAAAAATATTGTGTTAGCGAGACAAATTCCTGCCGCTTGGGCGAAGGCGAGTTTGCGCTGCAACATTTTTTTCCATGGTAAAATTATAGTTGACCTTACCCTCTACAACTTGATCTCTTAAACGCAGCGGCTTCCACGAAATCTCCAAAAAAAGCGCTTTGTGGGACGGTCTGAACTGTATGAGTACCGCGCTTGTGGCGTTCAAGAAAGCGCGCGTGTCCCACGCGGCCAAAAAGTAAAAACGCGCGTTGTGTAACGTCAAGACAGACACCTGCCTGCGTATAAAAATGCGTCGCGACTAGTTGCTTCCATTATGAAACAGTAGCTTGATAGTAATTTTCCGCAGAGAAGAAAAACAAGAAGAGGAGTCCTCAGGAACGACAGCATAAAACAAATCGCTCCCTGACCAGTGCACACTCTGCTGCGGTTCTGCTGCAACCCCCTAACCCATAAAATCCCTTTATCACCACTCGCCAGTGTGAATATCATCCAATCGCAAAAGCAAAGTATAACGGAACAACAACCAAAACACGGAAGAAGAAACTCGTGAGAAAGTCGAAATAGAACTTTAAAACACTCGGCGTCCGATTTTTGCTTAGCGGTAGCCGTGACGATCTCTAGTGCAGTGTAGTTCCTCGGGGTTCTTGCACCAACGAAAGTGATCGCTTGTGATTTTTACGCATTTTACTTTGCGAGATGGGTTGGGTTGACTAGCAAAAAGGGCATGCGATTCCGATTAATGCCTGCCGCCCCAACAAAGAACAAGTGAGCGGCCCTCCGTCTGAGGGCATCTAGCAAGTGGGCGGTTCAACTGAGCGGGCGTTACAACTAGAACTTTCAGCAACTGTAGCTCGCTCCCTCACGTCGCGCTGGTGTGAGTTACCCACGAGAGTGCGCAGTCTCCACGCTTGAAAGCTGTACTGCTTGCACAGGGAAGGACGACCTCGTACTACTTGAGCGCGGGGACTTCAAGGTCTTTAAGGTTGCCTGCGAAAACTATCAATACTTTCGTAGCCGCTCAAAACGCAGGTCTACTTTGGCCATGACGCCGGCTGGATCGATATCTTATCTTCTCCTAGTTGCTAGCCCTGGCATACGCTGACGCGAAGTGTGAATGTAGCTTTATCGTTCATTTTGAAGTGATATTATAGGAAAAATAATGATAAAATCGTTTCTAGAGTGGAAGAGATCGTGGCTGGTATTACACATTGCAAAAATCGTCTAAAGGAATGCATGAACGAAAAGAACTCACCTGTGAAACAAATGTATCTTGACAAGATTGTTCAGCTGAGTCTGGAAAAACAAACCTTGGAGGTAGGTGTTATAGCTTTTTATCTTCGACTCGAATTTTTAGTGTGCGTTTATGCTTTGCGAGTTGGCGTTAGCGTTTAAGGAGAATCAGCTTTATGAGCGAATCGGCGATTTGAGCGGAAAGGAAAGCACAGGTATCGTTCGGCGCCCAATTCGCTGTCGCCTCAAAACACTTATTCTACCAAAATGATTTAAAAAGCTGACTCGCTTAGAAACTATTCCTGATCCTCTTAAAACGCCGGGTCACAAAGTATGAACAGAGCCTCGCAGATAGAAAGCCACTCGCGAGAAATTGTGAATATCTTTCAGACCAGATAGTTTTTTTCTGAGAAAATTGGCCGGTATTGATGTGTTTATTAGCGTTTGCACCTCCAGCCTGAAGAGCTGAGAAATCAATCAAAGTTTTCTGTTTTTCCACCTCCATATGGAATATTTATTTGTGGCTTCCTTAGATCAAAGATGCATTCAGCGATAATTGGATAGGCGGATAATCATACTTATGGTGTCTTCCTCATTGGCGCGTTTCACTTTCCGGTTAATGGGAGGGAGGGGGAGGGGGCGGCAGTGAGAAAGGCACAATGTTTATGAGTCTCCAGCTGTCCGATAGTGGTGGAAGCAGGGCATATCATCGTTGGGGTTTTCCTAACAGGGCGGTCGCATTTGGTCGCTGGGAAGAGACAGGGGCCTATTTGCTCTGATATACGCCCCCTCTCGACAGCTCTGATCGTATCAGAGAAGGGAACGGAGGTGATCGTATCAAGCCCCCCTGGGGGGGGTCGTACGGTGGACTCGACCAAAGCCCCTTACTAATGATGTGCCCTGGGTGAAAGGTGTCAGGAAGTGGATTTGGCCCGGCTCCAGCCCATTTTTCACCGATTACGGAAGCTGGCAAGCGATCACAATTGGTGGCAAACGGGCTGGCATCGCGCCAAAACAGCCCTCTTACACATCCCAGCATCCGCAGCTAACAAGTATGTATTTAATTCTGTACATTCAAGAAAATATGTTTCATACAGAGCCAGTCGCATTCGATCGCGCTGAACCCGTTTTAGGAAAATGGTGCGAATGGTGAAGATACGGTAATCAAAATGCTTGGCCATGAGTTTGCTCTCCAACGTAGCTCTGGCCGTCGTAACCCTTATTGCGAAGTATGTATGAGTACAATCTGGCGAATGGTCCAGTCATGGCGACGATGTAAAGGTGAAGTTTTGAAGTTATTCACTCCACATTTCAGGCTAAAAGGCACAACATTTTACGGTATCCATATGAGCGCTTACTAGGTAAGGTCGTCAGTCGAAGTGGCCATTTGTGATGAGATGTAGATCACTAGACGTGGTTTTGGACGCTGATCTTGAATCTGCCTTCAAAATTTGCAAAGCGATTCTCTGAACGCCCCCGAGTTATGGGCGCGTTTACACCCACGCAACAGGTCATGGGATCGGATCCCTGCTGAGCTTAACTTTTTTGCTTGTTGCGCAAACGTGGCAAAAAGTGATTTTGCCGTCACTACTACTTCAGCTCTCACCTGAGCTTGTCTGAAGAAAAGTTTGCCTCCATTTATTACTGCGCTTGGACTCCTTGTAGACTACAGTGCACTACAGTGCTTCTACAAGGAGTCCAAGCGCACTAATAAACGGAGGCAAACTTTTCTTCAGACAAGCTCAGGTGAGAACTGAAGTAGTAGTGACGGCAAAATCACTTTTTGCCACGTTTGCGCAACAAGCAAAAAAGTTAAGCTCAGCAGGGATCCGATCCCATGACCTGTTGCGTGGTAAACGCGGCTCCATAACTCCGTTCAGAGAATCGCTTTGCAAATTTTGAAGGCAGATTCAAGATCAGCGTCCAAAACCACGTCTAGTGATCTACATCTCATCACAAATGGCCACTTCGACCTGACGACCTTCCCTAGTTAGATTGGCGGAGACTCAATGATCATGCCTTTCTCCCTGGTCTTCCCTCCCTTACTGTCTAGGAGGAATCTATGAGGGCCAGTGCACTAGTGAGGATGGCATAATGGTTGCGAGTCTGCCCCCATTTCTCCATCCATTCAAATCTTACAGAGTGCGTCTTCAAAATCGCTTAGAATCGGGTACATATAGCTAAATTATTGCAGCATGCGGTATGCGAGCCCACGACAAGTGTGCAACTGAGGTGCATCGAGTATGTGCGGGTGTTGTCGCCTCTCGTCGAGATTTCCGGCTGGCGTTGGCCATCTGCGAGGAAAGGGGCCTATGTGCGCAGGACTACGCTTGTGCCGAATGTGAGACTCCGCTAGCTTACGGTAAGTTCTGAAATCTAATTTCCTATTCTTTAGGGTGCGTTCATATTTTGCGTTGGGGTTTTGAACGATTAGGAAAGTATGGGTTTTGACCTGGCCGCCATACGCCCAAAACGCAGACGCAAACTATAAACGCACTCTTGTAGACGTTGAGTTTTATGGCTATTAAGGTAAGATGTATAGGGGTGTTCGATTGTGCATCTTGTGATGCGTGCGGTTGTGAAGCGGAAGGCTGAATCGAATTTCTTTCAGAAGGGCTGTGCCAATATGCAGCCTCGTCTCTGTGAATATACCGGAATGTTGTTTTGTTCGAATTGTCACTGGGGTGATACCTGGTCAATCCCAGCAAGGTTGGTTGAATGCGAACTTTGCATAAATTTTTTTTCAAATTATTCCTAGCATTTTTGTTATAATTTGTTCTAAGAATTATTCACAATATGGACGCAAGACCACGGCCGGTTTGTCGTGCCGCAAAGCAGTTATTGGCTATTGTGGATAATAGACCATTAATTGACTTGTCTGAGGCACATTCATCCCTTACTAAATACCACAAGGTACCTCTCTGACCTACTATGAGTTCTTTGGTTTATGTCAAGTACTTTCCAGGAACTGCGAAGGGTGCAGCAACTGCGACGGAACTTTTTATTGATGAAATGTTATTTTGTCAGCTGTCGGGTGAGTCACCGCT
>MU912268.1:0-30919 GCA_036418165.1 Cooperia oncophora
TATTAAGCCAACCAAATATTACACTCAAACTTATCTGCTAATCGCCCTGGAACTCCAAAGTATGTCAGCCTTCGCATGTTCTGCACGTCGAAGGAAACAAGCCTCTCTATCTTGCCATGATGCAATACGTCACGATGGTAAAAGGAGGGAATACAGGTTTGTCAAGCCCTGAAATAAGTGTTCTAAATCTCGATTAAAAGGCTCTACAATATTATGCGAAAAAGAAGCCAACGAGAAAATATAATAGCATTTCAACGGAACTTCTTCGACTGTTCCATATCACATACACAAGATTCAGAACGGCTTAATGGTGTTCGCAGCAGAGCACGATAACCAATCGCAAATAGTTTTGCAGACATTATCACATAAACTTCATGCAACCTTCCCTTTCAGAACAGCTCCAGAACTGCATTGTCTGTGTTCCATATTATAATAGAACCAAGAATTTTTCAATAAAAAAAATCCGCAGCCTCAATATGAAGCTATCGAGTGCGCGGTTCTTCTGCATGCACTCTTTTCACACATTCGTAGGCTACCTTATATATGATACAAAAGAAGACACACTCATTATTTCAGGAGAGGATATTAATAACTAAACTCAACGGCCCCCTTTTGGAGACACACCCGAAGCGTACCATTACGGAAGTGATGGGAAACCCGGGAAAAACCACGTCTGCGTCGTCACATCGGCAGTAAACATCTGTCAATCGCGAAACCTCCCTAGTCCTTCTTTTTCCTTCTTATGTTCTTCTTTTCCTCCTTCCTTTCTTCTTTCTGTTCCCTGTTCTCCTCCCATCAAATACTCAGCAAGAGGATGCAACGAGAACCTTTGGACCCTTTCAGCGAGGGATATATCTGGTTGGCAGATGTCCTGTAACCATTGCACAGATGCTCTCCGTGCACATGGTAGTCTGGTCTGCAATACAGAAGATGTCCCGTGGCATGAATGCATGATGAGGAAGCAGGGCGTTCACGACGAGTCTAGTGCCCCGCCCACTGCCTGGTACTACCCCAACGTTCACTTCCAACACCTCGCTGGTGGTGCGGTTATTCAACTACCAGCTCTTTCTATAAGGAGTGATGAGAGTGACATGATAAAGGAAAAGGGCTGATACTGTCATGATACCAACGAGCGGGAACTCTACTAAGCACACCTTCTCTTCCTTTCTTCCTCTTTTCCTTCTTTCTTTACTCGTACAAGTTGAGATCGGAAGGGGTTACCTAGGGTATTTCCTACTTTCTTCGCTGCTGATTTACTTTCTACTTCGTCATCAGTATCTGAGCCCCGCTATCCATAATTTGTGACCCCAGGACGTGCCTTTGAATGTCACTCATTCCGAAAGAAAGGCAGTCGCATGTGTGATGCCCGATCACCATCTTCATTACCAGTTTCGCTAGCGCCTTATACCGTGCAGGAAACTGAAATAAGAAGGGGAAAAGCGCCCAAGGCAAAGCATGAGGGAGCTGCTGTTCCACAGAACATCCACACCACTAACATTTAAGCTTTCTTCAGTCCTTTAACCACCAACTAACTTTCATTTTTCCCGTGCAATCCGGACCCCAGTACAGCCCAATCACATATTCTAGTATTCTCCCCCCTATCCTTGAGCAGGAGTTAGGTAAGACATAGGAACATGACATAAAGTGGATTACTCGTGGGATATTTCAGTTAGAGACACTGTCACTTTGTTCAGTGTTGGACAGGACACGACATTTTGACACGATTGTGTCAAAATGAAATCATCTCGCCAAAAGCACAACCACCGCCACGTTTAATTGAAGTATGCAGCCACGTCTCTGGGATTTCGAGGTAGCTGAAGTCACACATGAATCCGCTCTCTTATGGTTGGAATTGATCCTCCTCATTGCTGGTAGAAAACGCGCATCTGGTTCTTTTCCTACTTCGCCTATCACAGGCTCCTAGCCTTCATTCTCATTCTTTAGAACATAACGAAAACGAAGTTGATAATACCGCAGCGAGCGCTGGCTGATAATTTTGCAGGTGGCATGGCGGAAAACGTTTCACTCACACTGTACTTGGTCCGTAGTTTTCATGGGGCGGTCCAAGTAGTGACTGATTTTGTGAAAAGCAGGTAAACAGCTGGTCAGAGAGACATATCGCTTCACATACTGGGGGTGTTAGTAACATTCAGAACACAAACCAGCATTCATACGATGTTCTACTATGGGTGCATGGAATGAAGTTGAATGAGAACGCCCTCTCCACTGTGAGGAGATCGAAACTACACAGGCTATAAGTGTCCAGGTTCGACTCTCGATGAATCTTGGCATACTTTGAATTCTTATAGGGTATTGCTTTAGCCGTAACCAAGATGGTATAAAAGTTTTATTGGCTAACGTTTCGGCGCCTTATCGCCTTCGTCAGAGCCTGGAAAAAGTCAAAAATCAAAGTGAAACTACCCTCGGAAATCATTTCAAACCTCAGATAAGCTAGTCCCAGACCAGTAGGATCCAGAAAGTCATAGAACACAACCACAAACGACTCACCTTTAATGCACGACCGGTTCTTGTTTGAGACCACCGCTAAATAGACTCCCCGTCGGTGGCTTCAGCTGACCTGACCGCTCTACTTGATGCCGATGGCAACTGAAGCCCACACAGGTCAGCAAACGGGCGAGCTCGTTTGTGATGGTCAGGCATTCGTCCTTTCTATTCATTCTGGGATTTTTAGCGCTAATCCAAAACGCTTCCAAAGTTTTGCGCGCCGAAGTCTGTGGTTCTCGCATCAAAATCCTAACCGTCACCTCAAACTCCGCGCCTCCATGGCGCTGAACCCGATGACTACCCAGGGGGGACTCTTGTCTTGATCGCCTCAGGCTATCTAGGTGTTCCTTCACCCTGGAGCACAGGGTCCAGTCTGTACTCATCCCCACAACTCTTGCATGATATCAGGTAGATCACACCTGATTCCATGCAGTCCCCCTCCCGCCCAGAAGGACATGTCACACAATGTGGGGTCGGGCAGTACCGATCATACCCGCGGTTGCGGATCAGCTGCTGCTTGAGGCTCGCAGGAGGGATCTCGACCAACCGAACCATATTGTCGAGACCACACCTGCGCAAAGACGATCTCACAGCAGCGCTGATTGCATCACTTACGAAGGGTAAGCAAAATGGTACTTTCTCCCAATCCTCGGTCACAGGACTTTGTTGACTCCTAGTGGGTGGTCTAGGGGGGTATTTGCCTTCTGGGGGGTAGCCATTAGAGAGGCTTATTTTCCGAGCTAACTCCAGGGACTCTTCTCTTTCTTTCTCACCTGAAGAGACCATTTTGGCTGTCCTGAACATGTTCCTGTTGATAGCCCGTTTGGTCCCTAGAGGATGCGCCGACCGGAAATGGACTAAGATGTTCTTGCTGGTAGGTTTTCGGTACCACTTGGTCCGATAGAACCCGCCCTCAAGCTGGATCTGCACATTGAGGAATGAGAGCCAACTGTTAGAAGGCTTCTCCCTCGTAAACCGAATGTTCTCAGCTTGGTTATTGAGGAGGTCGAAGCACGAGTCTATTTCCCTCTCTGTGGTGCAGACGATGAGGCAGTCGTCTATGTAGCGTTTGTACAGGATGGGTCGGCGATCCAGTAACGGTTTCTCTATCTTGGACATATAGGCAATCGCTAGGACTGGTGCCAGCCGCTGACCCATGGCCAGACCTCTGAGCTGCCTGTAGTATTGACCGGCCCACCTAAAAATGGAACAATCGAGACACTCTTTAACAAGTGTCATTATGTGAGCTGTCGACAGGCCATACATGTTGATCGACGCCTCATGTTCACTAAGGAGTTCATAGGTGGCCTGCATGGCTCCTTCGTTTGACACGTTTGTGTATAGGGATGTTACGTCAAACGATTCCATCACATGGTTCCGTCTGAAACTGGCCTCCCGCAACGAGTTGAGCAAATGGGCAGTATTACTGAGGTGGGCAGGGATGAATTGCAGCAGCTGCACCAGTACAAGATTCAACAGCCATGAAATCCTGTCGGTGGGACCTCCTACCCCACGTTAGCCAATAAAACTTTTATACCATCTTGGTTACGGCTAAAGCAATACCCTATAAGAATACACAGGCTATAGTTCAGGATAGCCCCCGCAGCGGAATCGTGTCTGAGCCAGCTGACATTCTTAGCAGAGGTGCAGCTTCGTCGGAAGAATCCCATCAGAAGTATCGCTGGTCACGGGGAGGGATTAGTTGAGCAAAACTATTTCCGAGCGGCAAGGTCTCATCTACCGACTTTCCCCGTTTCAACTGGAAAACAGGAAAATTTTCCTGGAAAAAAGGTAGGAAGCTTGTAAAACTTGGGAGAGCGGTAGATACGATAGGGAAGGAAAATTTAAGGTGGTTGCGCTGACACCGCCACTTCATACGATGCTGTACCCTGATTCTGGGAAGTTGACTCGACAACGCGTTTCGACGTCAAATCAAATAGATCATGGAAGCCTACGTCCTGCAACGCTAATTTCACGCTATTATCCCAGGAATTCAGTAGCCAGTGAATCGCTTCAACTTCTGAGGATAACCGTCTGTATGCCACTGTAACTTGAAAACTGCGTCTTCGATCGCCTTTCGGAGGTTGTAGAGCTTAGAACCATTAGATCATGCTGAAAGTATAACGCTAACGAAGAAAAAAAAAAACATAAGAAACCGCTGAAAATGCCCTAAGAGCGCGTTCACACTTGCGATCGCGCGATCCGATCGCGCTACTGGGATGGGTGAAATTCACACCGGGGGGGGGTCATGTTTGTTCATGTTTATTGTTCATGTTTATTGTGTTTATTTGAGAACAGGAACAATAAACATGAACAAACATGACCCCCTCCCCCGGTGTGAATTTCACCCATCCCAGTAGCGCGATCGGATCGCGCGATCGCGAAGTCTGAACGCGCTCTAAGACCTCGTGTACGGGACTGAAAATTTACGAGTTAATCGATTTGGGCGAGTTCTATGAATGTAGTGGCCGCTTGCTGCGACTCATAAGATTTGCAAGGATCACCACTAACGAATTTAAATAATAAAAAATGATCGAAGTGGAACTTTCTGACCCCGCTTTTGGACGGGAGTCAGCCTATCGTTGCTGAACTGTCGCGCTTTTATCAGGTGCTTATGAGCCACGAAAGTGGGATATCCTCTGTCACCGTAAGCTCCAACATCGTGTACTCTGAAGGATTGGCACATTCCAGATTTTCACGTCGGATAAGTGGCTCACCCACCCCTGAGTTCCCTCCCCAAAGGCCCGTTTCCTTACGTTTTTGCACGTTTCAATACTCCGACAGCCGCTGTCCTCTATCTTTCTGGGGCACAGGGTTCAGTACAAGACCACGCACAGAAATCCAAGATGTCACGTAACCTTCATCCGAAGGTAGTGCCAGAATTAGGTTACGACCAAACTAACCATCGAATGCTGCTCAAGTGACATGTTGAGTCAACTAGAGAAAAATGGCGAATTGCATGCTATGCCGCGATTTGGATTTTCTAAACTACACCCAATTCGTAATGCGAATTCGAACAAAATTTCCACAACCCTACTTCCTCATCAGTAGACAACCTGATTCCAACGAAGGAATCAAGCTTTCGTCGGAGCTTCCTTGCCGGATTTTTTTTGAGGTTTTTTCAACGCCAAGAAGTGAAAACAAGAGTTGAGCGTTCTAGCTGGACCGCGCACACAAACAGAACAACACAGTTCCATGTACTGAACGTTGACACCTACTTTCACTCCATAACACGTAACACAAATATGATTTAGAAATTTATTGTGGCTCATAATAAAAACAATAATAAATAATACGATAGTGATATAAATCTCGTTTCAATTTACACTTCAGGGTAAGGATTTAACGTATCCAAGATCAATGATGCTCTTGCGATGGCGCTAATTGGACGACAGTGCCAGGGTGCACGATGCTACTTGGGCGGTTAGCGGCATCGGACCTTTTCTGACGCTGGCGCTTACCAACGCTCCAGTTAAACCACACAATCATCGTGAGACATTATCAACAACAACAATATAATAACTATGAAAATGGCTAGCGTGTGGTTACAGCCTAGTTGAAGATGAGAGAGATAGAGACCACCGAAGACATGCACTCGTGAACGCATCTACCACAACAACGACGAATAAGGAGAGGGATGGATAAGGGGAGAGGGGTGGGAAGGGCATGAGAAGGTGAAGGAGGAGTATTAAAACACATTGCAGCTTATTCTACTTGACTTTTACGGTACTACGCAGATGAATGATGAAAGTGATTTGAGCAAGCGTTATGAGTCTAAACTCACACACGCAATGCGACGCAAGCCTAATGCGTGCGTGCGTTGAACTCACGCTATAATCAATCGACAGTTATGATAATAATGGAAGAAAATAATATACACGCGAGCACACGAGAGACGACAAAATAGAGGGCGGGAGTGAAAAACATGGATACATTCGTGAATAGGTGATGACAAAGCACCTGACCTTCACACCTACTATTACTACATCAAATACATATGAAGGGAATAGAGCAAGAAAAATTGAATACACGAGGGGAAAAATGTGATTAAACGACATATACTGACGTACATATAGATGCTTTGCAACCTGTGCACACGACCGCGCCCAAAGAAAGGATGATGAAAAGAGTAAAATGCATGTTTGTAGTAGCTCAACTAGAAATGATGAACGAGAAGTAAATTAAAAGCATATGCACATCGTTCACATGCATACAAATCATAATAAAAATCATTTAATACACAACGTAACAAATACACCTCGCAATGATGTCAAACCGAAAGCTGCCTAAATGTATGAGCGAATTCTTGATTCTTCGGGGGACACTTCTGTTATGGGACCAGAAAGAGGGAACGAACGAATGGATTAATAATGATGAGTTATAGCAAAACGATGACAACCAATCAGTAATACTACGCCGGAGGTACATGTGGACAAACATCGAATTGGACCCGGCGGACCCTCAAAATGAGAACAACATTACGAACACACGCACACACGCACTAGAAGTTTGCTTTTATACACGTAACCCTTATAATACAGACAATGATGGACGATGGGTAGATGAGGTGGACATGACAGACGCTATATGCGTCACGACAATGATGACGACGGAGGACGAAGATTCAGAAGCAGAATATGAGAACGACAACAACATAATGCTCTAACGGGCAACAGACGACTGGCGTCTGTGCCTCTCTATATCACAGTACTGATACGAGTAGTTGCTCTAATGGATCACCATGACTGGAAAGGCTAGCTCGTCTTCCTCTTTATGATGAAGGAAATACGAGGAGATACACGTACTTGGCAGGATAACGACGATGAAAACGATAGTTGAGACTACTACGGTTAAATCTGCGATTTTACGTCTACATGTCACCGGAATTGCCCTGACTGGTCCGGTTGACCGGCCTGTTGGGGTGGCAACATCGGTGACGAACCCATACCCATTGATGGTGATCGGCCCTGCAAATAAATTGTTTTGTTTTGTATTCCATGCAATTAATTGGCTAGAGAAAGTTAAAGATAAGATGACTGGCTAAGATACAAATCATATTCGTTATTCGTTAAGAGTATTCTCCAAGTTGGCATAGCAATATAAACAGAATTCGTTAGAGTGATTTCTAAGGACTGACAGTAGGCCACTGGCAATTCGACACTTTAAGAATCTATCAGTAGGACCGCGTTCATAGTTCGCTACTCGAGTGATCCCGAAATCGCGCTACAAAGACTGTGTGCGTTTCACTGCTCATGGTTGGCCCAATGTAGCCGCTAATAGGACCATATTCAGGGTAGAACTCCTTTCAGACGTTCTAGCTGTCCATCGATCAGGTGCAGTGAGGCGGATCATAATCGCGCATTTTGGAAATTGCACGTGTCGTCAAGTATGAACGCGGCCTAATCACTGCCAGCACGGCTGCTGTATTCGGACTGTCTGCCCTAAGCGCAGTCAATAAGGGTGGACTCCAAGGTACCAGTACGATATAGAAGCGATACTGTAGAAAACCCCTGCTTACCTGACCGACGCCAAAATGTTGACCGGAAATCGCCGGCGATTGGCCTTGTTGTTGCCGTTGTTGATGGTACTGCTGTTGTTGTTGCCATCCTCCAGGTCCCATCGGGGCAAACTGGTTACCAGATCCTCGAACACCTCCTTGAGGAGGCGGACCGCCATAGTAGCCGGGTTGTGGACCACCCGGCCCCATGCTTGATGGCCAGCTACCTCCTACCATCTGTAATGAGAAATTTAGCTTAGAAACACCACCTGAAATAAAAAAGACTTATGATTCTCCGCTCACCTCACTGTTAGGTTTCATCTTGATGAACGCAGCAAATAGATGCGGCGTCTTCTTCAGCTCTTGGAAAGCCGACTGTTTCTCCTCGTCCGTCTTAGCCATCTTGAATCGATTCACCACCTGCGCCATGGCTGGATCCGTGAGTGCAGGATTGCCTTGCTGTTGTTGTGGAGGTGGTTGTTGTTGTTGTTGCTGCATCGGTGCTCCGCCGCCTTCTGAAAATAAGATTTTTCAGCGATCCAAACTGGTCGAGACGAAAATTGTTTGAAAAGGTACGATAAAGTTTATTTCCGACACCAGCTGTCGAAAACCAGAACTTACGGTTTCTCATCTGACCCATACCAGGATGCATTGACATGCCCGGCTGCATCATTGACGGTGTATTAAAGCCGACCATCGGCGTTGGTGCTCTGAAATGGTTCACCAATAGGTATAAATTGACACAGGTTTATAGGAAATTCAGGAACATTTCACTTACCTATACGGTGGTCACAGGTTTAATAGCGAAATTCAGGAACATTTCACTTACCTATACGGTGGTGGTGGCTGTCCTCCTGCGCCTCGTCCGCCAGGTGGCATCGGCTGGCCGCCTGGATGTTGTCCTGGGCGCATACCTCCCATCATAGCCATTTGTTGCTGTTGTTGTTGTTGCTGCTGCTGTTGCTTGCTGATGTTGCATCGTGCTGTACATGTTTGATGGACCCATGGGTCCTCCCATTCCGCCACCACCCATGCCTTGTCCCATTTGAGACATGCCGCTCGGTGGTTGTTGCTGTTGTTGCTGTGGTGGCATCATTCCTGATGCTGAAAATGTCATAAATTTACACTAAATAAGGACTGAGAGATGTCCAACGCCAGTAAATGACTTACACATAAATCCTCCTCGCTGCTGTTGTTGAGGTTGTCCAGCTTGCGGATGTGATGACATCGACGACATCGTCGGTACTTGAGTCAGCGGGCTTGGACCAGGAATACCTCCCTGAATATCACATGATTAATAAACGTGTTTTTACACAGTGAAACGACACAGGAATCCATTCATATTTGTGTAAGGAAAGGGATACTGATTGCTCACCTTCATGTGAGTTCCAGCGAACGGCTTGTTATCCGGAGGTGGAGTCGGTACTGATGTTCCTCCCGCAACGCTAACAGCCGAAGAGCTGGACGAAGCTGGTCCTGAAAATGATTCCATATAGTGGGAAAGAGAAGTATTCACGAAATCATGGCATGTACACTGGACAAGCGTCGCTTCTTGTCCTCTGAAAGTAGCCAAAATAAGCCCATATTGGTCCGGACGGCAAGTTACAGTCATGATCCCAGCAAACGATAAGGCGTGTGACGGAGTGTGGATTGTAGCGCTGCCAAGGCGCCTTATGCTTACGCCCCCTCCCCCCTCTAATGGAAGGAGCAATAGGGGTGAGAAGACCGACATACTTGAATTAGGGAGCGATATATTTTCTATGAAATGCTGCTTGTCCCTGTTCCTACACAGCATCGAATTATCTACAGATGTGGCCTCCATACTTAAAGTTCTCCAAGTTCTCCATTTTTACTCCACTTTCAACATCATGACTTGGATAAATGGCACTGCTGTCCTCCCCCCCCCCCCCCCCCCACCATCAGGAAGTTCTCTCCGAAGATTTTTTTCTCAGAAACAACTGCTAAACCATGCGATGCCGAAATGCGCCTCCTTCGCTCACCTCCCGCAACAGCCTGTAGACCATCGATACGTCTTCGCATCATCATATCGGCACGTCTGGCGATCGAACGCTTCTGCTCGGCTAATTTTTGGCGGATGTTCATACAGAACGGTACCTGAACAGATCAGAATAATTTTGTCGGAGAAAAAAAGAGCACTTCATGACTTTGTGAAGACTTACCGAACAAGAATCTCGAGAACAATGCTTTGCATGATAGCAGCACAAGGCGATGAGCTGCTTGCACACTGGACAACTGGCATTCACTCGCTTCTTGCACATCTTCGTGTGTTGTACGACTCGCTTCATCTTGTGACAAGACACACGACGACAATTCGCATCCCTGCACTGGCACGCGTGTACCAGTGACAATATGCAGCGCTGAAAACAGAACGATAGAAATTCCCCGATGATAAGAACTCCTGAAATTATCAGGAAATCAGAGGGCCATTTCTACTCACTTGAATGCTCTCGAAGCGATTGTTGCCGCTGGAATCGCCACTTTCTGCGCCAATAAGAGGTTTGATCTGCTCCATTGGGTGTTCGTGTGAGACGGATTCGCGACATGTCTCGCAAAGATCAAAGTCCTGAAGAAATATCTATACCGGTTAACATCTAGAGGCCCACCTCCATGACCACTTATGAATTTCAAAGTGTAACAAAACGATCCCAAAATTTAAATAATAGAGATATGCGGAAACAGTATGTAGAAGGAACTCGATAACTTACATCACAAGTGGTACAGTGCCACTTAGCATTCGAGCTGTTGCACTTGTTGCAGGTGTAACTCATGTCCTTGTTCACATCAGATTCATGAAGTGCGTGACACAAAGCGAGAGTTGAGAATCTGAAACAACGGAGATATCTCTCACAGAAAGTTATTCGAAGGGGCTGTCGCAGGCCATTGATAAGCTGATGAGACACACCTCCCAGACACTGGCATCTCTGCCCCAAAAAGATGGGACCGAACAAACTGAGGACCTTGGTTGTACGTGCCTTGCGTAAGGGTATTGAGCGTACGCTTTCAACGCGTGCCCGCGAAATACTAAGGCAGCGTTCAGACTTCGCGACGGCAGCTGCTTTCCACCGCATTGATCGCGTGTTTGCGCGATCAATGCGGTAGAAAGCATGCGCAAAGATCGCGCCGAACGCACGACCGAAGCGCTGCCGTGGCGAAGTCTGAACGCTGCCGTACAACTACCCGCGAAACGCTTAAACGCTAAATCGATATCTGTACTTTCCAAGTCTTTCGAAACGCCACCGTACGCTCAAAACATTAGATCGATATCTGTGCTTTCCTATCGCTTAAAACGCTCACGCAGAGTATGAAGACGATCCTGCAGTGTTCCCCCTCCTTTCTTTGACCATGTCGTCCTCAAGCTCTATTGGTGCTATAATATTTGGGGGGGGGGCGGCGAGTGATGACTCATCGGCTTTCTGCTCCCTCCTCGGCAAAATAGAAGTAATTTCATGTTTAGGGCATGAATATAACACCGTCCTAGCTATATTCAAAAGTTAAAACAGTTAACGCTGAAAAATGCGAAGAAGCAGTTGTAGGTTGGAAGATTCTTGCCTAAACTACAAAAGATTGCTGCCTGTTTGTTGTTGACTGTTATTGTTGACTAAAAAAGTTCAGACATTTGTTTTCAGCTTCTGTGGGATTTCTCAGCAAGTTCCCGGTGAATCTTGTTTGTTTTATTCTAATTTATCTGCTAGATTCGCGCTTCAAGTATGCCGATGAGTGAAGAGCCATCACGCGCCGTGAGCACACCCCCCCCCCCCAAATACGTGAGCACCGCTCTATTCAGAGGTGCGCTATTCCATGTTCGGAGCTTTGCAGTTCTCCCATTTTTTTCGTTTATTGCTCGCCTTTCAAATGGTTAATAGACTGACGTACCCCGAGTCACTTAGAGACAGACTGTATGATTAGCCTATAGCTGTATCCTTTCCTATATGGCAGTCGAGCAGGTCCGAAGCTTAGTATATAAGCAAATTTCCCATCTAGAAGGTGCGCGAAAATAAAGCTGGGTGGCTTTAAAAGTGGAACGCACTTCACGTCGAGTATTATTATACACAGGGCAGGGCACATTAACTCCTTGCAGGATTTTCCTGCTAAATACGACATTCCCCCTTTCCCCTGGTACGACCCCCTTCACAACCTATTCACCACCACACTGAAGCTCATCAAATTTATCGAAATCTGGCTGTCAAACGGGAGCAAGAGGCAAAGCGGGTCCGTAACACAAGAAATCATCTGTTCCAGAAATGTTTTTCAGAGCAAATACCACCGCTTGCCCCAACAGCCAAATATGACCACTCCACTTTCACTTGCGGCGATTTAGGCGAAAGTGAAACAGTTTCACATTCACGGACCCGTCACCTTGCACATGGGAATAATCAACCAACCCCTCCCAATCGTACGGTACGCCTTCAAACACCCAGTGAATGTAACAGCTTATTTTGTGTACTACAGTCCGCGATCACGTTACTCTATTTCCGATAAAGTTGTTCTATGACCTTGAACGAAACCCTGTTTGAGAAAACTTCACTCCTACCATCATAACTGCGCAGCTAACCAAATACTGTTATTAACAAAACTACTCACTTTGCCCTCCTCAAAGAGCTGAACTCCCAATGTTCATCCCGAGCTCTCGTTAGGAACGTATCTCTGCCGTCCATCATGTCAGATGCCATAAGTGGATCGGGATCGACAATTTCGGGCAGAGACAAGGCTGATTGTTGTGTGACTAGCCGAATGGTGAAGAACACCTGAAAAATATTAATATTTGATTAGTGTATCGAGGACCACACCGGTCACAGAAAACTGCCTGGCATTGCTGTAGGACGTTATGCTGTGAGCGCAGCTCAACGGGAAAATTGCTTTCTATAACGGGCTAACCATGCTATTTCTTGCACTCGTCTATGCCCTCACGGCAAGACAGTATCATGCCGTGTGGTTTAACATGTACTAATCGGGGTAACGTCACTGGAAACATACAACAGTGACGGAAATACTGCTGGCGGCAGTAAGAACAGCAGACTTTCCTCCCTAGGGAATGTCGCGCACATCATTTCGTTCGCCATCAGGGCGCGTCCTGGCGGAGAATCTCAGAAAAAGCAAATGTGTGCACCCACGATATGATGTAAAAAATATCGCTGGGCAATACCGAAATCCACTTTCTGTACAGGAAACTAGCACACAGCCCTTTGTGATCTCTCACAAAAGAACAGTCGACCTATTGCTCCCACCCCCTCCCCACCTCTCCCGCGAATATTCGTTTTGCTCCGTTAGAAGAGCCGACAACTAGCAACAAATTCAGGTTGCCCTTAACCGTAGAATACATCCCCCAGGCCCTCAAAAACATTTCGACCCATTCTATTCAAGACAATTACCGTCATCATGCATAACTTTATTCGAGATAATAAATTTGAGCTTGATGGGTTGCCAGAGCCTATTAAAATGACTGCTACCAGTACTGCTGACCGGAGCTCATTTCCTACAACCTATTACTCTGTACTACTGATAGGGTTGGGATGTCCACGAAGGCAGGCCGCTTCTTTGAGCTAATTCAAAAGTTTATGAAATTTGGTTAAGCCCCACCTTAATAACGATCACTTACTTTTCCTTAAGGCGAATTCTACTTCTCCTTAAGGCATGTTCCTAATAAGATGGTATGCGACAAGACAATGCCGCGCCCGACACGCGAGTTGTCCTAAGCTTTCGTACGAATTTGTTAAAGGGATGGAAAATTTTGAAACCGCCTGTCGTGGAGTCCTATGTGCGCTTGTAATCATATGAGCTTCGCTGCTCTGATCCTGACTGATGCACATCGCGTATTTGCCACACGACACGTCGCGGCAAATTACGATTGTTTTCTCCGCCTCCCCTAACAGGGCTACAGCGCGATAGAGGACAGATCCATCCACTCACCTCTTTGTGCTTCTCAAACTGTGAGTAAAGCTTGTCTGCCACTTCATTGCCGGTCGAGCTGCCTTGTTTCTTCTTATTCATCTTCGAATTCTTTTTCAGATTATTTTTCTTGTTCTTGGAGCTGAAAAGACGGATCTTTCATTCATATTTTAGTACTTGACCCCATTTTTCGGGACCAACACTGTTCTAAAGAGTGAGTCTATGATAATCCCATTACTACTCGTAACTCTTTCAGCCTCACAAACCCGTACCTCTTTTTCTTGCCATTGTCACCCGACTGAAATATGTCATCGTCCTCTTCGTCTGCTTCTGCAACCTCTTTACGACGTTGAGCCTCTTCATTTCCAGCCTCTCTGAAACGGGGAGACTCATGCTATTCCATTCACATTCTGCACTGCTTCATTGCGTATGTGATCCTACCGTATACAGTCTTCAATAACGTTTGGCCAGAAATCGCCTTCGAAGTATGGCAAACTCATCGGCGTGGTCAAATTATCATCGCGAGCCTAGAACTTTGCATTTAGAAACAGAATAGGATTCAAACTTAGTTTCGCCTCTAAAGATGAACTCACCTGTTTGTAGATATCCTTGAATTCGACTACAGTCTTCTCGGTAACACCTTTCTCTAACAATTTTTTGTACCAGTCCTTAAAAGCGAAGTATTAGTTCCACGTCAATTGGTAAAAACTAAAACTGTCTAACAATAATCAAGACCACCAACCTGCAATCTCTTAGGCTTTGGAATTTTCTGTTCGGGAGGGTGGCAGTGGAAGATATAGTCATCACCTTCTGACGGAGGACATGCCCAAATATGGGCCATTGTGTATCCTAACCGCTTTACGTAGCTGGAATTAGTCAGATATTGTAAAAGTCATAAACCCACACAAGAAACAATCACTGGAACAAAACAACAACGGAAGCTTACTCAAGATATCCCAATAGAATCTCATGGTAGACCTCCGTTCTCAACTCTCTTGGCTGGAAAAAGTGCACCGAATCCAAGTATGCGATGTAGACCCTCCTGAAAGCACAAATTCAATAAATCGGCCTTTTCTCCATAAGAGAATCGTTGCTCCTCACCTCGCATTCGGCTCTTTGCAGTTACTGCCGTATTCTTGAACATGAAGCCCAAAGAAGCACACCTCTACGCCGTCAATCATCTCAAACGCGAACACGGCTTTCGTTCGATAGTTGAACCGATCCGGGAAGCCTTGAGGGCCATATCTGAACGAATCAAGCATAGATTCCCTTGAAATTTGCGGAGCATAGATTCCATGCCCAAACGGAACTTATCAATGAAATTCAGACTCACTTAGACTTCATCAACGGCTTCACTTCAACCTCCTTATCCTGGACGCATAGCGTTCTAATGATCACTTCATACTGCTCAGGATTGTTGGGGAGAGCCTTTTTCAAGAAGGTATTTACCTGCAACAATGAATTTCGCTCCAGCACCATGAAATTCATAAACCTAACAAAAGCACGCCAAAATGGGAACAACTGAATGCATCACTTACTCGATCCTCCAAGAACTGTGACAGCTTGTTGTGCGGTAATCGTTTCGCCATGAACCGATTCTCTGGCTTAGGATAGCTCTTCTCCTTGCGACAAGTGTCACAAATGAATCCCTCAGGAAATACCTAAAATTACAAATTCACTACCGCTACTCAGTCATTGAAAGTACATCTTCAATACTAATGTTAACACATTTTTAACTTTCAACACAACAGAGTTTCTGTACTACGCCTTCAGCATGAATGAGTGAGAAAGGGAAAAGATGAAGAGAGGCACAGATAGGACAGTTAAGCCCAATTTCGGGATTTCGCCAACTTCTGAGGCGTTTTAGAGGGAAGTGGGGAAAAAAGCGCTATCGACTGCTCAGATAGAAAGGTTCTTCTTTCATTGGTTTTGGAAGTATCGATTCGATTTCTGAAGAGTATTGATGTCGCGCAGCTTTCAAAGTGTATTGAAAGTGAGTGCAGGAACACGAGAGCGACAGTGATAGAGAGAAAGACCTCCCTAAAGACCAGTACAGCACCTCTACAAAAGACATCTTTGTGAACGTAAAGCGGGTAAAATAATGTTAGTATGGCCCCACGGAGAGACTCCACCAATGCATTGGCCCAAAACCTTATGGCTCGAGCACTAAGTGTGTTGACTTAGACTACTAGCAAATGCCGATAACACAAACATTACGCAACGTTGCGTAATATAGCGCAAGAACTGGCGCCAAAACTTCCGCAGGGAAATTCCTTTTGGGATCACGTACGCATTGCGCTTAGACGATCTTTCAGTGAAGCAAGCTTCAAAACACCGCTACTTGATCATAACACGACCTAGAACTCACTTTCTTGTCGTAAAGGGCACAAATTCGATGCCATTTTCGATGACAGTATTTGCAGACTTCGAACGGTTCATAGTCGATCACGTTGTTCTTCATTTGTACAAATTTGTCCTTTGGAGCCATGTTTGACTGATCGTTAGGATTTTCCGACAACGAAATGCCTTCTGGCGGCAATGCATCGAAACATTTGAGACAGTATGTGTAGCGTTCTGATACCGTCACTCCATATTGTGAGGATGTTTGTTCATAACTGAAATAGAACAAAATTCGGAACAAAACAATGACAGCGAATAGCTACAACGCTAAAAACCTTTCCCACTCATCACTTCCGTCTTTTTCCCCCGCACTAAGAACTTTTCTTTCAGTTGCCTCATTATGACAGCCGCTGTTACGCCTCAGTTCGCGCTACGAAAGTGTCACACGAATGCTTATGGGCAAAGTTTTAACCCCCCGGTGGCGCTCGAACTGCACTTGATGACTTGCGAGTGAGCGTGAGGTGCGGGTTAAGATTGAGACTACTGCCTATAACGTTCTCGTGATAATTTTCTTCCAGTGCTCCCACGGAGAAGCAAGAAGCCCCATGCTGCACTACGTCTAGGTGAGGATCCCAAAATATTCTTTGACTACGAAGTACCACGCTCCTTTCCTTTTCTCTTCTCCAGCTATCTTCCCCCTCCCCCTCCCTTCCACCCTTTATCGGTTCAGCCGGACGATAGGACAAGAAAAAGCCTTAGAGCTCCACCGGAGTTCTGAAGCTTTTTTGTCTTGACTTTTTCTTGTCTTTTGACAAAAGCTTTGCATCTCCGAGCTTAAACATTTAATTCCTTCCACAAAACTTTTCCCTTGAAACTCGAAGTTGAACTATTTAGCTTTCCACATGTCTCCCATTTCGAGCCACACTGAACACTTGTTCCTTATCTTCCGCATGTCATAAGGTCCACTGAATGCACTACCCAAGGATCTTTTTTTCACAAATCGAAACAATAAGCCCGATTTTTTGACCGTCCTGAGTCATATATATTTTACAATTCGAACTTTGTTATTACAAAACAAAAACTTACACCCAGTATGGCTGTTCCCGAGCTATCGTACACATCGACGCACCATAACAGAATAAGGCTAACGGAGTAAATGACAATTTTCTTGAACAACAATAACCCATTTGTTGCATGACTTGATCCATTTCCGTGACGAACATCTCGCTCAACTAAAAAAATAGTTTTTGATTCTTCCTGCTCAGTGGGTATCTATACTACACGTCCTCTTATTAGGTGACAAACCAAAGTACGCCCTTTATAAGACTAGCTACGGAGAACAAGCAGAGTAAACCCGGAAGTTATCAATACACTAGCTTTCGTTCCCCAAAAGTCATAAAGCCTGGCGCAGCAATTAAAAAACTGTAGGGACCGATTCCAATGTAGCCTTAGCACACTCTTTCGATTCATTTATTCTACCCTTACTTCCAACGATGCCTGTTGCTTTCCATGGACATAGAATTTTAAAAGATAGAGATCATTTACGCAGTACGACACTTACCTTTGTGCAATATTTGTACACTTTGCTATTTTTTCGGTTGTACATCCATGCGTTATCAAACATCAACCACATATCATCACAAAACTCCCATGGATTCTTATAGCGACCGTTGTCTAACTTCATACAGATTGTCGACAAATCCATGGGATGCTTTATTATTTCATTATAATCCTAAAATTGATCCACATTATTTGAATGAAGATCTGTAGAATAGACCTAAATATTGGCACTGTGTTAAACATGTAACTCACCGGGATATGCAGTAAGTCAGGATCCACTGGCATTCGGAACGGTACCGCATCTTCGGAGCAATCCATCTTTTCCCAAACTGGTCGTAAATAATGCCTAAAAGTATGAAGAATCAGCAAGGTAGCAAACTATTTATGGGCCTAGCAGTATAAAAATCCACTCCGTTGTTTGTCCCATCAAAACGTCCACTTCGCTGGAATATTTAGGCGAGGTCAAATGGTACTCACCGCAGCTCGTTTGCATCGAAAATAGTGTCTTCTCCAGGGGGAGGCGTGGGTTCTCTTTTTACGACTTCCTTCTTAGGAGATGAAGTCGATTCAGTTTTCACAGCTGGAGCGGATTTTGCCGAAGTAGTCGAGACTGATGCCGTGGCGCCAGTAGATGGACCAGGAGCAGCTAAACGGTTTAGCATAAGTAAAGAGATTTATTGACGTTTGTGAAGGTCCCATGGACCTTCCCGGTTGCCATTTCATAAATGCAGAACGGCAAAATTCAGGATCGATTGGTTGACCCACCTGAGCATCCTTCTTCGACTTTCACCTTCGAGTCCGATCTCACCAACGTAGGAGGCAAGCCATTTGTTGATGACACACTTGTTGACGAGGATAGCGGACCATTCTGTTCATTGGAGTCCATAGCCTCCATCTTCACCTGTAAAACACCATTCTAGGAATTCTCAAACCGTAGCAATATCGTGGAACACTGACCAAAGGCGTTCCAGCTGCCGATCCATGGCTGCTGTTTGACTGCTGTGCACCCATTCGCTCTTGTGAACGTTGTTGCTGAAGTCGCGAATCAGCTGCTGACGCCGGTGCCGACAACGGACCACTTCCTGTAGCACCTGTCCAACCCATATTATGCTGTTGATGCGACTGCTGAGAATGCGAAGCTTGCTGCTGTTGAGTCTGAAGGCCCGGCGGAAGTGGAGTTGAACCAGCAGTTCGATTTGGTGGATTTGGCATATCCATATCGAAGTCAGGAATTGAGCTCATAGCTGTAATCATAAGTATAATAGTAAGTCATTCTCAAACCCTCTGATATAAAACCTGAAGGCACAAAAACATACATTCCGAATAGCCACTGTTTGGAGCTGGCTGCGCTTGTCCAGCAGGTACACTTGCTCCAGACTGCTGCTGTCCTCCTGCTCCCGCTGCTGCTGCTGCATTAGCTCCGCTATCGGCACGAAGCCGTGAGTTCTTCTTGTCCTGGAGGTCCTTTTGAATCTTATAGATCTTTTCCGCCAATAGGTGATAGTATTCTTCCTGAAAGCCGAAAAATCATGACAGTTACGAGGATTCTGTGAAAAACCAGGAAAAAAACCGTTCCTCAAAATATAAGTTCACTTTCACAACTACAAAGGAATTAGCAGCGGTCTGTAAGCGGACGAAAACAAAGTACACATGTGGGCAGTCAGTGCGCATAATCTCCATATGCTCTATAGCGCCTAACTTTCATATGCTTTAGGGCACGTACTGTGATCAAAACGGTGGGAAATGGCGCTAAAATATTGATTACAGCTTTAGCTGATTCAAGTCTGAAGAAAATCAGAAACACCAATTCTTCGATAGGAAATCCTGTCGATTAGAGCTTATATGAGAGAAAACCAAGAGAAGGAGTGTTTTAGCAAACTCTCCGTTCCAGTTTGCTGGTATCATAACTATAAGTTAATCAACGAACAACGCATCACCAGAAAGCTTTCAGAAATAAACGTTGGGTGTGGCCTAGGATAACGGGTATAGCATCACTTTCGTCGCGAACGAGTAGGGTCGTTATCACGTGCTTGCAAGCCACGAAAATGACACATTCTCTATGCTTGCAGAAATACCTTATCCAAGGAACAAGAAATATTTCGCAGTCCTTGAACCTCTGGACCGCTGCAGGAAATCTCTCTTTTCATAAGGCTTCGCAAACTTGAGAAACTAAGCCGAGCGCGCAGAGTACGTTATTACCAATTCCTTAGACTGCAATCACAAGCCTATAATGCGGCAAACGAACCCTTCACGTCAAATACTGCTCTAACAAGGTACATTATTACAGTACTCCTATAATACAAATAAACTTATCACATTTCTCACTAGAACGTGATCCCAATACAGGTCAGCCGTCCAATACTCATTTTCAACTCCTTGAAAAAAAAGAAAATGAGAAAACCGGTCCACCCACACTACAACTCATTCTCGGTCCAGGCAAAATCCTCAACCCCGGGGCACTATATGCCGCGCAACACAGAACAAGTCGAAAAAATGGCGCGAAGGTCGTAAGACGCGAATTGACCATTAGTGACGTGTTAGAAGATGTCTGGTGAAGTCGTGACATGTCCTTAACATGCAATTTTGAGAAACGCGCTTTCGGCTGACGCCACTGGCTTATCTGGGTGGTATCTGGGTGGCCTTCAAATAACGCCTTGGAACTAACTATAATTCTTTTTTTTCTATTATCACATATGTGACGACACCTGGGATCATCCTGAACCTAGAAATGATCTTCTAGTGCTACTGCCTTGTTTTCTGTGTCAAAGGTATGATCTACACCGCAGGCTTCCACCTCCAGATAGAAAAGATCATCGGATGTATAAAATGACAGTAATAGTACTACCCCCACCCGCTCCCCGCCCCAATTCCTTCCTTCAAAGCGAACTCTTCATCGATATGGAGTGTTCTCCAACACATCAATCCATGAAATGCGATAGGCAAGGCTGTATACTTCATTTGAACGCAGCGCAGGCCGCAGAAATTTTCAATTTGCTATCTTTTCTTCCGTTAGATCAAAACAAACAATCAAGACATGATCATTGTCTCAGAATGAAACATCCTACCAGAAGGGCAACCATTCCCGAATTTTTGCGAGAGGGGGTAGACTTTTTCAATTTACTACCGGAATTAGTGGTTTTCCCTCCATCAACTGAAGGATAGGGGACACGCAGGGAACGGGATAATTCCAAAATCAGAAAAATGTCCACTGGGGTCAAATAGGAGGCCAGTGATTAAATGCGACCTCTTGATGGGATTCGCAAGCATATAATATTTGCTGATCGCAGACAATAGAAACTTTACGATTATTGCTACTTTCTCGTTCCTATTTGTCTTTGGATTTACTATTACACTCGAATTTGCAGGAACCACTAGGCACAGCAACTTACCCGGTCATTGGCTGACTCAAACATTTCCATTTCGACTTTCCGAGCATAGTTGATTAGGTCACGGATTCTTTGGTCGTGTATCGCGTTTGGATCCGGTGACGGGAAAATCGCTTTTACCAACTTCCCAACAAGATGGTTGCGAAGATCACGAGTGACGTGCTGATGCCACTCCTAAAAGTCAAAGTATTCGACAGGTCAGGACCATTATGAATCGTTGCTTCAAGTAGAAATCTAATGACGGCTTTTCTGTTCTCACTTTTTACTAAATGACTGAATGTCGTAGGATCATAGTCATCAATTGGCACCTATTTTCCTATCAATCTTCTTACTCAGATTCACTTGTTTTGAGAGCAAGAGCCTGTCTTTACCTTTGCATGACTTGGTACATCAGGAGGTGGGAAGTTGATCGTTGAGAAGTCACCAGGTGCTCGAGCCATCATACCATGATGACCTCCAGAAGCTGCACCAACTGAACCAGGACCGGCATGCTTGTTGGGTGGATTTGGTGAGCGGAATGGATCGCTAAATCACAATGATAAGTGTAACCAACTCGTCGAAAAGCAGGTAATAAGCCATACTTCATGGGTGGATTATAGTCGTTCAACAATCCCGCAGCAGACATAGGGCCACTAGGTGGACCAGAAACGGTGCTACTTGGTGGTGCTGAGCTACCCGCAGCTGCAGCCGCTGCTGCTGCTCCGGCGTTAGATGCCGGTGCAGGCGAGCCAAACTGTGCCATTGGGTCAACGGATTGTGGACCTCCTGTTCCGACACCTCCGGCCGATCCTGGTGCTCCAACCGATCCAGGACCAAGAAGTTGGCTCATGTCTTGTAGTGCTAAACGAAACTCTTTTATCCACCAATTCACAATGGGGAACAAGCGGTAAAACCATATAAGGATGATAAACTCTGACATAGCTCACTTCCAGCGGCGGAAGGTTGATTCTGAATACTCTTCAAGGGTTTACATACGGGACAATCATCTCTATTACAATTCTTCCAATGGGCTATGATCTGCCGTGACGAAGCACAATGTGCATCTGCAATAAAGAATACAATATTTTTTTTCAGTTCGAGACGAATAAAAGAAAGTAACTTACAGGTGCATTGTCGTCCATTGTGGCATATAGTCATGTGTTGTAGGACCTCCTTCATTGTACTGCAATGCGGCAGATTGCACGGTGTTCGTCCGTTTGCAGCTTCAGCGGGATTCTGAAATATTCGCACACTAGGAGGTTATTTACATTTACTTTACCAATTTTTTTGAGTACTGGAACAATCTGCGCTTGACAGCAGTCTTCAGAAGCTGACTCTTTTCTATGGTTACTCGAAGGGCCGCTGCAAGATCGAACATGTAACCAACGGTTACCTATGTTAGTCGTATAGATCTACTTCCTATTTTCTAGCGATTAATTTAACAATTAACGTTTGCATGAACCACCGGTCTTACTGGTTTGCCCACTTTAAAGACGCGCCCCGCCTACAAAAATGGTGAGATTTGCGACGCCAACGCCAAGGTGGAAAACAATACATAAATGAAGAAAGAATTAGAAAAAGCCCATCCGTAATGCCCTACACAGAACCCTATACTGAACCGCTTTGTAAGTGCATAAGGCGAAGAGAAGGCGAAGAGAAGGCGCGACTAGACGAGTTTTCGCTTGATGGTATTAACTCGTTTTTCTTTACCACCTCGTTCTCACTAATAGAAATGGAGGGAGTTAGTAAGTGAACAACTGCACCACCGAGAAGCCTTTAAAAATGAATGTGGGCGTCGTTGTGGCTGGCCAAAGGGCGGGACAGTGCTTTCATCGCGAGCGGAACACGGTTTCCTCCTGTATTTTTTAGGTGTGAAGCACATGCTTCACCTTCGCGAGTAGGACTACCATATTCAAAGAAGGGGTCAAAATGAAATCAATGCGGGTGGGCTTTCATACCTTTGATTCGAACAATTAAGGACTTAGCTTCGAACTTATGTTATGATCATAGTACTTCAAAATAATCCCAAAAGCTGACTGCAGCTCTGATATATGTGCAATAGCGTTGAAAGAACAGGATTTCACATCTCACTTGAAATATGATAAATACGCCAGCCCACTTTTGTCCAGGATAACTCAAGCTCTGGGACACATTTCAGAACGATGAATTTCAATGTCCAAGCCTCCTGTGAATCTGATTTTAATGGCTTTGATTTCAGAGGGCATAGATTTTGTTGAAATGAAAGTGAAGTTGACCATGCGACCGTACGCGCGGGGAAAGACCTCTTTCATCATTCCTTGCATTCCTTATGCGAAACTCAAAGATACGAGTTTACGAGCCACAAAGATGTGCACTCTGGGGACAAGAAGCAGAGGAAGTGGATCATATAACATAGAACGGAGAAGACCAGATAACTGCAGCATACCAAGTAACCTCCAATTTCATAGCGCCCCTTACGCCTTCTTATGGGAAGAATACTATCAGAATATTAGAATGAAGCTTGGGAGCCCATAAGATGGCTTCAAACTTCTCTGATCAATTGTCGCGACAGCCATTATTTTTCTAGCATTTTATCTATCAACATCGGATATGAAACATCCAATAGCGACAGAAGTCACTACCAATCGGAACAGTGAGCAGGTAATGACAGGACTAATTTCTCGAGACTGAACTGCACCACGAAACTCATAGCACTTGCTTGGATTAGAAATAATGATGCCATATGTAGACATCGCCCCTTTATGGCAGATGTCCACTCAGCACAAACATTCTCTATTGACAGGTGAATTTCGTGCCTACGTGACATTTCTCAACTACTTTCACTCTCCACGCGGAAGTTGATATGTCCTTAGAAAAACCCAAAAACAACAAGTCATGATACATTTGTAAAAGGAACTACAGCGGAGGGCCAAATATGATTTTTCTTTTCTCACCCTTTGCCACCAAACAATTCCCAGCAATGTACACCTTTGGTTCTATGTCTGCAAAAGGATAAAAAAATAAAGTCTTCGCCGTTGATCAATCCCTTTGTGGGATGCGGCACGCATTCTACTTCCATTCAGAATCGTAGTGGCTTATTGAATGCGATGTGGCCTATACAATGACTTGCGGTGGCCAGCCGATGTACAAGTCAGTGTTTATCCTCCCAGACGAATCTGGTACCAATTTACCGTCCCCGGGTGGTAGAAGGCTTGGTTGGCCTATGTCTGCACTGAAGCAATTTCGTTATCCATCACCATATGACAAGGATAACACCGTTTTCGTAACTTTACATTTTACCAGGCGATACCCTTAAGTTCATACTTTGCTAGCTTACGCCGCGCGTTCCACAGTGCGAAACACACAAGCTTAAATGGCATCTACAGCAAATGTTGTTCAGATTGCCAGACATAAACAGAGGTTTCACCCTTCAATTACTCTTAACATCCAAATGCAGAGACTTCGGGAAAGGTATGGCTCCGAGAATTGGACCTGGAGCGCAACACAAGAGGGATGGGGAAGCGCTCTCAATGCTAAAGACGTTGAATTTAACCATAAACTTACTCTTTCTCGTTGCTGGCACTTGTGGGCATGCAAAAGTAGAACAAGTTGTTGCTGGATGAGTTTCCGCTTCTCAGGATCTTGAGTGCCAGGGGTCAACGGTGTGCCTCCGGTCCGTTGAGGTGGTTGCGATACCGGCGCGCCTTGCATCGAATGTGGATGTTGCTGTTGACCAGAGGGTGGTCCACCGTTGGGCATCTGCATCTGCATACCCTAAACAACAAAAAAGTTTAGTCGCCGGCTTCCCAGGTGAAGTACAGAAACCACTCTTCATACCTGAGGTGGCTGTGATGGAGCAGTAGCACCTGGAGGACGATTGCTCATTTGATGAGGACCATTCGATTGTGACGGATCCATCATCATTATCTGAAACAGCTAATGAGGATGTGTACGAAAAAGTGTTCTTTGATTAACATTCTTACCGGTGGCCCTTGGGGTGGACCAGGATGCCCAGGCATCATTCCAGGATAAGGCTGTCGGTTCATAAAGCCCTAAAAAATAAATGCTTGCATGCTCAACTAAGGTGCTATAAACTCGCAATAAAGTGAGCTCGAAGTATCCTGAAAAAAAGTCAAAATTCCCAATTTCCTACCTGAGGCGGTGGACCACCCATAAACTGCTCCGGCCTTTGACCTTGAAAAGGTGCATTCGGATTAAAAGGTTGCTCCATCATGCCGGGATGTCGCATCATACCAGGCATCATTTGAGGCATACCTGGAAAACATTGAGTGTGTATGAGATAGGGGAGAAAGTAGCTGCAATAAGGGCCTCTCGGATCACACGTTTATTACCTGGTCGGCCAGGAGGAGCCATTTGTGGCGGTCGTTGCATATGTGCTCCATTCATCATACCACCTCTAGGAATGGCTTGCCCTCGACCCTGTCCCGGATATGGTATCTAAATTCATCAATATGACACACAGTTGAACTCACGTGAAAAGAAAAACCATTGTCCTGAAGAAGGTAAAAAAGCAGCTCGAAAAGAAATGGAGCTCACTTGATTAGGAGCACTCTGTGGTGCATACTGCCCAGGGTAACCACGCATTTGGCCCTGGGGTCCACCCGTCATCATCGGCTGACCATATTGCGTTTGCTGAGGCATTTGCATGCCGTCGTACATCACAGGAGGACCTTGCCCTAAAGTTCAACATCAACGACTAGCATGCGAAACTGACCATATAATGTAAACACACATTATCTGACAGTTTCTAACTATATACCTGGTGCTCGCATCGGGCCTCCAGGAGGACCACCTGGAGGACCTCCGGGAGAGGGTCCGGGGCCGCCCGCCCCTCGCCCTGCTCCTGCCATGTTGGCATTTGGAGGAGACATCATTGTGGCACCAGTCATCGGACTCCTGGAAAAAAATAGTGATAGAAAAACCCGTACAAATATGAAACTTATTTGGCAAACCAAAGGCAAACACAAGAATTTCAAATGTCCCACCTAGTATTGAAACTGTTTGCAGTAGGTGCTCCAGAAAACGCAGGCCGTGGTGAATTATTCGCAGCAGGACCTTGCGTCTGGGTCATTAATAGCTCCTAAAGCACTAATTTTCAAGCAACGTAGCTTTCCAATGAGAATCAGGAAAGCCAAGCTTGAAAAGCAGAAGTGTTTTTTGAAATAAAATTTGTACAGCACCTGTAAAACTGATTGTTGTTGACCGCCACTTTGTGACTGTTGTCCACCCGCTTGTCCTCCGCCGGCTTGGCCGTACCCGGCCGGTGCCATAGGAGCAGTCATAGATGACTGCGATGTGGTCTAAGAGTTTGGAACTAATTAGAATGTGTAATCAAAACTGTTCCAATGAGGACTCAAACAAATTATGAACCGCAATTTCAAAAAAAGCACTTCAATTATTAGCGACTCACCGGTATATCACCTCCGATATGTGCCGACTGGGGTAATGGTTCTAACTTTTCAAGCTCACTAAGTCCATCCAATCCATCCCCAGATTCAAAATCTGAGCAAGGCACTAGAACATAACATTAAGGTGGCTTCGAAAAAGATGAAACCTAAGCAATTGAAACTGACCAGAATCGACTTTTAACTTCTTGCACGCTGGCTCGTCCATGGCGTCGAGTGAGCCGTGGATTGGCGGGCGTGCGCACGCTTCACAATCCGAGAGCTTTAGCAGCTACTCCGGTAATTTAACTAGTCAAAGTTTGTTGTTGTAGCAGAAGAATTCAAGACGAGACGCACAATGCTGGCATGCAGCTTGACCGTCCGCCTTTCGCTACCTTCTTGTCTTCTACGCGATGCGCTAAAGAGAAATTTCAGTGAATGCGTTTGCTTCCACGAAGAAAATCGCGAAACGAATGGATGAAAAAAAACTGGGTTATCAGATCATAACTAGACTGAAGAAAACTATGTCTGTGGATGGGTTATATCCGGTGGAAAAAAAAGCGAAGAAGCTTCAGATTTTCCTCTGAAGACGCTGTAACAAAAATTCACGGAAGAAACGAGCTCACTCCAAAAAAACTTATTTATGGAAATATCGAAACGGGAAATCTCCAAAATTCCCAGAGCTAGCAAAAAAGTTATCACCCAGTACATGAGGAGTCGCAAGGTCTCCTACAGGCCTTGCCACTCATCATGTATGGCTGTACACACCAAACTAAGAAAAGTGAAAAGTTCCAACACTCAAGACATTCATACGGAAGTGTACTAGGAATTCGAAAAAAGGAATAAAATGCGAAAAGTCGAAAATGTCACCAATGCAAACAAAGAAACTATAACTGAAAAATGAAAAAGCGAATAAACTAATCCGATCTTGAAATAGTGTTCAGAAGCAGCTATGAAATTCTTATGTTCACAAGAATGATAAAGTACATATATGCATCGAACTTAAGAAACAATAACACGCGTGTTCGGCTTTCTCGGCACGCGCTCAGCATTATTTATAGAAAACAGGGTTAGAAATAGTTTTGTTGAAAAAAGGCTTGGAACCGAAACAATTTCAACTGAAAACGCGTGCCAGTTCCAAAGATCAAAACTGACCAACATAGTGACCATCAAGTTGATCTGAACGCTAAGAAAAGCATGCCGAATCTTTTCTAGTACGCCGAGATGAACACCTAGACATCGCTCGAATGCATGATACGCAGACAGCTCCCAAGTAGAGACAGTGAGAGGTTCGTGGAGTGTGCAGACGCACCCATCGGCGAAACGCTGCGATGGTCATTGCAACGGAGTCAGCATGGCTGCCGAGCTCGTGCTATAGGAAGCACGACTCCGCCTCGGCGTAAACTACGGTAGATAGGACCAGCAATAGCGCGACGCAAGCCGCCTCGCTGTCGAGGCAACTGAGTGCCAGAGAGGAGGAATCATGTAGTAGGAATAAGTAGATCAAACGATATGATTCTATAGAACTAATGGCAATTACAAGGAAGAAGTCGTTGTGGACATAAGACTTAAAGAAAAAACTCAATAGTAAGCGCATCATCAACTGAGTAATTACACTTGCAACGCGTACGGTAGAAGGCAGTAAAAATCACGTAGAGCTCAACTACAAAGTGCGGTAACGACTCCATTTATGCGAGCTCAAGGTGCTGCAATAACAACAAAGAAGGTAGGACTGTACCGTGCGATAATAATCCTCAAACTCACTGGAAACCTTTTCATGAACATCAACAAAAATCTGCAAAATAACCGATAAAAACGCCTTAGTAAGAACTGCACAACCCTTTCAAGGCTCTTCCTTAGCTGGACAAAGGAGAAAACTGTGAAAAACCTTGTACGCATACGTGAAAGTTCACGACGCCTCGCGGTGCACGAATGATCACGCGCGAACGTACGGCATGTCCCGAGAAAAAACGTTAACGTGACGAAAGTGATTTATGAACGCCGGCGGACCATCACAACCATGTTCATCGTTGTGACAACGATGCTCATGGTGAGAAACACCAGCACGGCCGGCTCAGCGTGTCCTCAAGATTGTAATAACGCGCCGGTGGGGGCGGGGCGAGCAGATGCCCGCACCATCAGCACGATGCGCGCTGTTAGCGCTCACGCTCACCAAAATGTGCCACAGCTGGTACTTCTACTGTTCCTGCTTATACCTGTTCATGTACTATCAATTAATAGGTCTGTTCAATGTACAACAGATCCGCCCCCATTCCAAACATTTTCTTCCACCGCTGCAATCGTTAGGGTGCACCAGAGTTACCTCAATGCTGACTTTTTTATATTACAGATTCCCCTCCATCTTTTATTCCTGTGGAGGCCTAATCATCGTGGAAGTCCAAGATGATGACCGCTATTTCAACTGTACTGTATTCTATACTGTGTGTACTGTATCCGATTCTATGCAACAATACCTCGAGCTGTCACAGACCGTAAGTTGTTCAAGTTGTCTTGCCTTTGTACGGAGTTCGTGGACTTAATCCCCATGAAGGAATCGAATCCCACAACAAACCCTTTACATTCGCGCGCGGGTAGAATGGCTTCGGCATGAGTCCTGGGTTCAGTTGGGTTTTTTTCAGAAGCACTATGAAAGAAGTATCATAAAGAACTTCGGATTTAACCCCACCTCCTCTATATAATTCATCAGAAGTCGCGACAAGATTTCAACTGACAAGGGCCAGTGCCAGATGTCTTAACTACTTTACCTAAGCGGCGTAAAGAAGTGGGAACAATGCACCCAATGCATCATCCAGAGTAATAATCACCGATCAGCGCGTATTTAGATCACAAGCGATGTTCCTAGACATGGGGACTGAAGCCCTCACTCCTTCACCGGCCTCTCAATATCACGGTTTCTGATAGTTTGGTTATTGATAGGTCTCGCCGACACCCCCCCCCCCTCCACCCTCGTTCCGCTCAACGAACGTTGGGAGTCGTGTCAATAGGGAAGGCGGAGGGCGTATTAAGGGGTATTTCTATTCCGATATTTTCTGTATTAGCTCAATACAGCATAATATTCCAAAGGTCAGAACAAAGTGTGCTCATTTCAATAATCAGATCTCCCATTTCAACACTACTGTTTGATGGCTGCCTTATGAAAAAAAGGAAGTAAAGTATATTTTCAAGTAGCTCTCTAATCCAATAATCCGCTGACAAACAGCTGATTATAACACTTAGGAACTTTGAATAATCATCGCAACGCAGTGTGTACCATGAAGCTATAGCCAGAAAGGATTCTCCCCGGTGCAGGTCGGTAATTTGCTCAACCGAAGGAAAGACCACCGCAAAACTGAACGTGTTTTTGAATTATTTTATGTAAAGTGTGCAGTTGAAAAAGTACGCGTTCCAAATTAGAAAACATTATGCTGAGGGTACTATTCCTCAGGTCCTTCTTTGAACTCCGAAAAGCGGAAAGCATAGGATAAGGGGAAAGCATTAGTGATAATTTCTTGCCGATCATTCCTTTTTTGGGTGCGGCACACATTCTAGTTCACTCAGAGTCCTAGTGGCTTAGTGAACGCGATGCGGGTCTACACAATGGCCTGCAGGGCTAGCTGATGTACAAGGCAGCACTCTTATACTCCCAGACGAACTTGGTGCCAATTAGTCCGCGAGGTGGGAGGCTTAGTTGACCTAGGCAGAAGCCGAGCCGGTCATGGATTTGACCTCCGGACCGTGAGCCTGGTAAGAGAGCCGCTTGCCACCACAGCACCTCTGCCTCCGAAGAGCTTCGGTGATTCAATTTTTCACTAAGGACTATTATAGCGAGGACTAGAATAAACCTACATCACATAGGTACGAGGAAACAATCAAAACCAACAATCAGATCGCCACGTGACTGCTCATCAAAACAGGTGCTGCTATCGTAGACACGTGGACTTGCTAACTAATGCGCACTTTCATATAAACAACAAACAGCATGCATTTTTTTTCCACAAAATGCTGCTTAATTTCAGTCTTGTTTGGAAGAATACACAACAAAAGGAGCAAAAATCAAAGTACGGAGTGGAGTACTGCTGAAACTTGCTCTGAGGAAATCGCAGGACGTCAGAAGACTAGTGCAGGAGACGATTTACAAAGTAGGAAGTCTATCAGTGTAAGCGAGTTCAATAATTGCAAGGCAAAATTTAGTGGCGTTATAATGAGATGTCATTTGCTTCTTAAGTTGGATATAAGCTTTATAGAGGGACAACACCCCCAAGATACGAGTGCTGATGAATTACTGAACACCCCACCATTTTACTAATCTCAATACTTCATAGCAACAAGTGAGCCAGGGGATCTTTTTTGCATTGCTGTGA
>MU912269.1:0-12625 GCA_036418165.1 Cooperia oncophora
ATACAGGTTTCTCGGCCCATAATCTGTTAGACTTGGCCTGTATTTCACAGCTTGAAAGTCAGTGGACGGCGTTGCGGCCGTCATAAAACAAAGGTGCGTCAAGCGTGGAATTTGTCTCAGATATCTGGGAACGACCTGGAGATGAGCGGTCCTTCACCTGAAAACACAATAATGACGGCTCGCGCTCCTGTGAGAGCCACCTATGGTCTCTCTGAGCGTCTCGCTTTCCCGAATTTGCTCTCAAACCTGGGGCACTATTATGAGCGTTTCCAACAGTCTCGTCTGCTTTATCTCCACTTGTAAGTCAGTTAGCATCTGAAAGTTCAGACCTCAAAGCTCACAGATTGCGATTGTGGAATGTGTTTTTGAACCAATACAATAGGGTGCGCCTCGTATGCACATATTTGCTCAACTCAGAATCGCAAAAAAATAGCTTTCCTATTTGACCTGAGCAACGTTTACTTTTGCTCATGGGAAGATTCCAGACTCTGCTGTTGAATAATCAAAAAGGGAGTCCGGAAGTGGTACTCAACCAATAAGTAAGATCATCTTTTCGATGGTATTTGATTAGGCTGCACACATTCTTTGCGGCAGCGTCCACTTGCCACCATCAGCATTTTGAGCGTACGTCAGCGACTAGGAAAGTATAGATATCGGTCTAGCGAACGGCAGCGTCTACCAGCGTCCACCAGCGTCCGCCAGCGACCATCAGCGTCTCGAGGGACTAGGAAAGTATGGATATCGATCTAGCGTCTACCAGCGTCCACCAGCGACCAGGAGTAGAGAGTATGGGGAGCAGGAGGGCAGCAGACTGCTGGCAGAGTATGAGGAAGTAAGGGGGTGGGGCACAGCTGGATTAGGCGTCTTGAAAATGTGAGTGTGCAACCGCACCGCACTACTAAACAATACCGTACTCATGTTCCCTGTCGCAAAGTATGAAGGCAGTCTTACGTGCATTGTGACGCTTATGTAGTCAATGAACCATATATGACACTCAGTCGGGACGATATAAGGAGGTTCACCTCTCGGAATGAGCTCACCGCGCGTTTTCTAGCACTCGTTGTTTTCTTCTTGAATGGCTCACCATTGGTAGAAAACACAGCCGGGGGGGGGAAGGAGGCAGGGCGGGTAGGCCCACTCCACGGTACTTGACAGCGCCCCGCCCGAATGCGACGACGTCAAGTGTACCTCCAATCGCACAATCATATTCTGGAAAATGCCCCGCTGCCATTTGATGCGAACGTCGTTATCATTTCAAATAAAAAACTGAATTAGGATGCAATAAAAAAAGGATAAAATAAAATGAGTGCTGACTTCTTTTGTTACAAAATGAGCTACCTTTTTTTACGTAGTTCTCGCATAGCAGGGCCGTGAGTTGAAGTTTTCAGAGCTAGAGTAACTGTACCATACTACTGCATAATTGACATGTATTGATGTCTTGCACATAAACTTTCACAAAAATAATAGAACATCAGAAAAAATAAACAATATTATGGCTAAGAAACGAGTTAGAATGAACTCGATTCTCAGTGAGTCTCGAGTGCACTACAATCAATCTAAAAAATAGTGTAGTATCTTGAATGGCAAATTACGTGTGATTGAAAGAGTACAAAATTTCGCGAAATTCCCAGCTTTTTTGTTTTCGCTAATTCACAACTATTGATCAGATGATGAAATTTCCGAAAGTTCAGCAACCATTTCACAGAGGAGGTACCTGTTGTAATGAAAAATGGAGCCAGTGATAGCGTACGGTGAAAAGACCGGCTTTCATCCAGACGAACCTAGCCTTCCATCTTTCAGGGGGCTGGATACTGACAGACTTGTCTGGGAGCATAAAGACCCTAGACACGTCGATTGACTCTTCAAAGTCATTGTATAGTCCTTACAGTCGTAGCGCAGCAGAAGTGACTCTGTTTCTTAACAAAGCACATCATTGTGGATTGTCATTCAGCTCAACCCGCACTTACAAATTTTTCGTTTCAAAGTTTCCGTTATTCATTGCATAGGATTCACCTTAAAGACAGCCCCCGCGCTCAAGTAGTACATGGTCGTCCTTCCTTGTGCAAGTAGTACAGCCCCCAAGCTAGAGACTGTCCCACTCTCGCGACTCCACAGCGAGCGAGGAGCGAGCTACAGCCGCTGAAAGTTCTAGTTCTAACGCCCGCCCAGTTGGACCGCCCACTTGCTAGATGCCCTCTGACGGAGAGCCGCTCAGTTGTTCTTTGTTGGGGCGGCGGGCATTAATCGGAATTGCATGCCCTTTTTGCTGACCGCGCTCGTGCCCATGAATGTTCTGCTCTCCTTTATTACATTTTATTTATTAGGAGCAATTACAGTCAACTCCAACTCATCTCGCAAGGTCACAATTTTCCTGGTGCAAAAGCTCGACGCACTACCTACATACATACACTGAAAGATGCACGCTACCGTAACCCTAAATTCGGACGCCGAGTTTTTGAAAGTTTCTTTTCCTTTTCAAGAGTTTTTCCGTGTTTTTGTTGTTTTCGTATTCTTTTCTTTGCACTTGGATGATACCCACTACTGGGAGATGTGATAAAGGAATTTGTGAGCCAGGGGTTGCACAGAGACCGCAGGGAGGTGTGACTGTCAGGGAGCGATTTTGTTTATGGTGTTCTTGAAGGACTCTTCTTGCTTTTTTTCTTTTTTGGGAAGTTACTTATCAGCTACTGTTTCATAATTGAGAAGCAACTACGCATGACACCTTTAAAGACCCTATAAATCTAAACGGAAGTTGAATCGCGCAGTATCCTAAAAAGTGACTCTGGCTTGACTCCTCCAGCATTTTGTTACAGCAAAGTTTCGTACCGTTTTGCCGACCGTCAGAGTACTGGGGTGTTTTTCGGAGTAAGCGAGATGATCGACGACCATAATTGGCCACCGAATGGGGGACCAGATTCATTTGCTTCTTCCTCTACTCTTTCTAACGACGCACCACAATCCAGTGTTCTTCCCAGGGCCTCACAAGCACTGGAAATGAATCCATTATTAAAGTGGCAGCGATGTACCCCATTGCAATCCGACCACGATTTTAAGCAATCAACTCGATTTTTTCAAATAACTTTTTTCAGCGTGCTCAGAATGAGTGACCAGACGAAATTTCCATGTCTCCAAAAAACGTATGACAAAACTATGAAAAGACTTGCGTGCTCAAGTTCTTTTGCGCTACATTGATTATAGCGAGACTCGCCCGCTAATGAGCCGTCTCAGGTACTTTGATGGAGTAGATCACAAAAACACGAGCCTAATGAAGTGGAACCAAGCTGACCATCGGAGCCCTTTTTCCACCGGGGTCAACCATTTAGTCCTAGACTTGACAAGGAAGATAAACACTCTTTTATACGGCGCTTAGACTTGCAAATTATTGCATGAGTCAAATTCCATTCAGGATTCAACATGTCGAATGGAAGGAAAAGGCACGGCTAAACAGGGATGGACGATCGAACCTCCTTACTCGTAACTTTCAGTACCAGTGAAATATGATTCTGAGACTGAGATCAAATACTGTGGTCCAGGCCTCTACACAAAACTTAGAAAAAAAAACTAAAGCTCGAAGAAACAAAATTTTCAAGTTAATTAAGTAATAATTAATATAATAATAATAATTGTCCAGTGTTAGTTAGCTATGCAGCGAGGTTCTATAAGATGACAAGATTTTATTTCTGTCTGGCGGCCACATTTATTAAAGTATGGAAGGATAAAGCTTCTGCCGAGAGTCTACCCTTTTAGCGTGCAGCACGCATTCTGCTTCCATTCAGACTTGCAGTGGTATTTTGAATGCGAATTAGAAGCAGAAAAAACAAAATATTGCAAAAGGAGAACAATCCAAAGCACAGGTGATTCGTTGGAGACGAAGCCTGTACAATGACAGCCTCTAGACGAAGCCTTTAGAATGACATGCATGGCCAGCTGATGCACAAATCAGTGTTTTCACCCGGACCCTTTTGCTACCGGACCAATCTGGGACAGGGTACGTACTGCTGTTGGAGGGAGTTTTGCAAAATAACACCCATTTCCCTTCAAAATGTCTTCCAGGGTAAAAGTCAGTAACCCAAAACACTTTTCTCATAAACAACAACGACCCACCCCCTCCCCCCGCCACCACCGGATACGACCATTTCGCTGGGGATTAATAGCGTACGACGTGCCTCGATCTAGAATCGATTCACCATCCGTGGAGAAAGAAGGCTCGTTTGGCATTGGTGGGACATGGGAATGGATCCCCGATCACGCGCGCGGTAAATGGTCCACTTGCCTATACCACCTCCTGCCTGCACACACCTGTACAGGCTTCAGAACAAATCGTGCGTTGGGGACTCCCCAAACTGGGGGCGTACTCTGTAGGCGGAGGGATAGAGCGTTATATCTAGCCGAGGAGGATTTTTTGACAGTTAATTTTCCCCTTGACTAGCGTAACATAGAGCCCTAGCCGGTGGTGCCACGAAACTACAATTTCTGATAGTTCGCCGGAATACTCGCCCCACCGCGTTCGATGGCGAAATTATGGGAGAGCTTGGTGAAACGTTGACGAGGGGGGGCAACGAACAACAGAGAGAGAAAGAGAGAGTCATTTGGGCTGGGCTCGTACTTTGCAATATTAGGCAGCGTAGCGTAGCGCTTCCAGCGTACGCCAGCGGCAGTGTCGGGGAAAGGATAGATATCGATCTAGCGTTCCCAGCGTCACCAGCGTACGCTAGCGTAGCGAGGGCACGGGAAGCATAGCTATCGATCTAGCGCTCCCAGCGTTTCGCTAGCGCTTGCAGCGACGGGGAGTATAGAAGAGCAGGAGAGTATTTTGTACTCTCCAACTCTTCTATACTGCGGCGACGAGGCTATAGAGGGGCTAGAGAGTATCAAAGAGTAGGAGAGTACAAAATACTCTCCTGTTCTATGCTCTCTAGCCCCCCTCTAGCCTCGTCGCTAGATCGATATCTATCCTTTCCCCGACACTGCCGCTGGCGTACGCTGGAAGCGCTACGCTGCCGCAAAGTATAAACGCAGCCTTACTGCCCAACGGCAGGACATGCGGGATCAATTAGCAGGAAACACCGCTCTGAGAGCGCCCCAACCCAGATCCCTCTTTTGGCAGGGATAATTACTGAATTTTAGATTTACGATATCAAAAGATAAGTCTACGTCGCGAGTTCCGGAACATAAAGTGCAGCAGCAGTCAGAACAACGATTCAAACCGTCACCATAGGCAAGAGAATGATAGTGTGCCAAAAAGTTGTAAGAGTCAAGGCCTATAAGTGGGTTGAGGTAGATGTTGTAAGGAGTTCTACGTCGCGCGGATTGCTCACAGAACAAAGATGAAAGAGGGAAATTTAGAGGCGTCATTGTTGCTGTTTTTAGGTGGATGACAGGACGAGAGGTCACGCTACTATCGTTGCGGGACCCTTTAAACCTGTTAGAAAGCATGCAGGAGATTTAAAAAGATATAAGAAAGAGCGGCGGGTAATCGTGGAGGATACCCTTGAAGAACGATACCAGAGTTTTTAAGCAGAACTTGCCATATCGTTAAGTAACAATTAGAAACTCTGTGGGACCAAGAAAACGAGGCTATTCTGATGTTATGGGATGCCTAACGATAACCAGCAAAACAACCAAAATGATATTTCACCAAAAAAATCAATAGGATCGATAAAAGTCAACTATTCAATGGGTTATGCTTCGATAACACGCAATACAATGGCTTCACTTATGTAGGCTATTACGAAAGAGATGGAAATGGGAAATGTGGGAAGAACCTGATGAAAAAGTAAAATATCAACAAAACGGTAACTGGAATCGTCTCTCGTCTCGGACAGAAAAAAATCGTACGACGCTGACAGCGCGGCTTCCAGTTAGTCCTATTTGTTTACAGTAAAGATTTACAAGCGTCAGAGGTAAATACGAAATGAGCAAGTCAAAACAATCAGGTAATACCATGATTGGATAAAATGGTAAGGAACCGCGCTGTTGTGTAAATTACTAACATTGCGTGTCACTTTGTCGGCTAACTGTAATGCACACGCCAGATCTCTGAGACGCGGTAGGCGTGGCTGGGATGCACTATGGGTGGATATCCGTGGGATATTTCACTTAGAGACAATTGTCATCTTTTCTTGTGCTTGTCAGAGACATGGTTTATTCGGTCCCAAAATGAAAATATCTCTCCACAAGCGTAGCCGCTGACGATCGCAGAGCATAGCCACGCCCACCACATCTCAGGAATATAGAGTGTATGCATGTCTGCCCGGGGTATGTGGCAATAGAATCGTACTTGGCGTTACTGTTTTCTACAGGCCGGCTGCTCCAGTTGCCAACAATTTCTTGTGTCATTGCGTACAATGAGAGCTACCGTAATCCCACGCCTAGTTTTATTTTTTCTATTCTCCCAATAGGGTGATGGCGAAGTTGCACATGAACGCAAGTATCTGTATACAAACTATGTATGCGCTTATATATGGGCATGAATAGGGAGACGGTCGGGAGTCACGCGCTCGAAACTAGGTCACCGCGCGCGGCGACCTGTTCGCGTGGCGCGGCGGTGAGTCCTGACCTGGCATTTTGCCAACTTCCGATCAATATGACCCTATCGCAGTTTGCTTGGAGCGTTCTCTCTTTTCCTCATCTTCCATCTGCCAAGAACATGTCCAAACAGGTAGACATGTTCAAACATGCAAACATGTTAAAGCATGTAATCGCCGCGCGCGGTGACCCACTTCCAGCGCGGCGAGCTAGTTTTCGGGGCGCGGCGGTGAGTCCTGACACACACCCGCATGAATATATTCATATACATACTTGAAATCCCTGAGATCGGGTGGGCGTGGCCGCATGTTTCAACTTAATCTGAAAGTGTTGTGCTTCTGGTAAGATATTTTCATCTTGACACAATTGTTGTCTTTGGCTCAGGGATAAAGAGTGCATGTGTATACATAGGGCACTATTCAACAATTACTACCCGAAAACAGGTCGGAACGACATTTTTCGATGAAGGCAGACTTGGCTAAAAAATAGGTTCCAGGGGTATCGGCTTCTCCAACACGAAATATTACCAGCGCTCAATCTGAAACCGCCTGGCGCCCGCGCCAAAGGCGCTGGCGCCAAAAGAAAGCACTACGATCACCTGCGCTTTGCTAAGGCTTATCCTGGCCTAGGCATCACTCCTTTTCCCATGCTCAGCCTTAGAACAGCGCTAAATTGCGCTGCTGTCAAAAAATAAATGTCATATTCTTGATAAAGGCATCAAACAACTCAATTGTGCATGTTTTTATCGATTTTGATAAAAAAGGTGTGGCACAATATCTGCGCCTAATAGCGCCAAGTGGCACCAGGGCTGAAAATCAGTGTGGCATATGTATGTGATGGACATCAGGTAAGCCTAATATGCAAATTAACGTGGAATTTGGTGAGAGAGGTGGCGGCGCCAAACTGCTCCAGTTTGGCGCCAGAGCTGAAAACGAGTGCTGATTAGGGGACCGACTTTTCCCTATGGGGCAAAATTTCAGCAAAAAAATCTTCCTGACCTTCTGAGGTAGTAGTACTTAAATGTTGCCCTTGCGCCATTTGGCGCCACATCGAGAGAAATCTGCATAATAAGGTGTTTGATGCCCTGAGCACGAATATGCCATTCATTTATTGGGACCAGCGTCATCTGCTCCTCTGAGGCTGAGTCCGGGAGGAGTAATTCCCTTTGGGCCAGGCTCAGCCTTAGCAGAGCGCCGATGACCGTGATGCCCTTCATTAGCGTCAGCGCCTGAAATGAATGTCATATTCGTAATCTGGATGTCAAATAACCCCCGTATACAAGTTTTCAGTGAATTTGGTGATCTGATATTTTGGCACCGGCGTCTGTGGAGCGGGCGCCAGCCCTGGGACCGAGCGGATGTGATATTTGTGTTCAGGGAGCCAAACCGTCTCGAGAACCGAACTTTCAGCCAAATCTGCCCCTTAGAAAAAGTCGTCCCAAATGTGGCCTATTATGGAAGATTGGGGTAGTAATAGTTGGACAGTGCTAAATTTTTTTTGAGTCGCTGGGGTAGTAACAGTTGAATAGTGCCCAGTGATTTCTCTCTCCCTATGGACGTATAAGTTCCCTAGTGAGTTCTTTCTCTTCCCTATGGACGCATAAGTTTGTTTCGGCAGGTGGTCTTACCTAGAGCAGTTTGATGGTTCCTTCCGCTCTTTCTCACTTCATTTTAGCGCGCTCCACTCACGTATTTGATTGCGGGAGGGCGGAGCTAGCGTCGTAGGGTCCCGCAACGAATGGCTGGCGCCGGCGCAAATGTTGGCAAATTGCTGCAGCCGGCCTGTAGAAAACAATCACGCCATCGTAATTCGCCGGGGTATGTGACAAGAGGATAGTAATTTGCCGCGCTGCTGGGCGTCGCGTGCGACGTCTCGCCCGCAAAGGACGATGGTTCAGGCAGTAGATGGCGACAACATGCAGACCGAAAACAGTAATGAGTGTCTACGATGACGGGGTCTACATGAAGTCCGGTGCTCCATTCGACAGGTTAAAACGAGTTATGAAAACGCCGCGCCCATCGCCGCGCGTGGCGGTGCGGCGAATTACGATCCTCTTTACCGTCTCCCAATTCGCCGCGCCAGTGAATGTCGCGTGCGACGTCGCGCCCACTAATGACGACGATTTTAGGTGGTATTGGTCGAGAATAGACAATGTATGACCAAAAATAGACATAAATGTCTACATTGTCCTTGTCTACATAAAGTCCGATGCTCTAATGGAAAGGGGCGCAAATCAACGAAACGTTGCGTCCAGTGCCGCCCGCGACGAAGCGACAATTTACGATTCTCTTGCACGTCTCCCGTCGGCCGTCCGGCTTATGAGCTTGATAACGCATTTGTTGAGTAAACTATTCTACACAAATCGGGAGACAGCTGGTGCAGATTTAGCAAACCAAAATTCTGACTATGATAATATCCTTCTGTTCTATAGACAGGGTTTTTCGCTGCGGATGATGGGCGTGTCGAAAGGAATGGGTTTAGTGAGGTGCCACACCGTTTATCTTTTTCTTCAAACAAGTGGAAAAACTGCAAAACTCAAACTGTTTGTATCAGTCGCTTTCCATCATTCTTCGCGCCTAATTGACTTCAGCAACTGGTGTGTGGCGGCCTGGCTACGTGCCAAAACCAGTCTCACTGACACGCCCCTTCACCCGCACGAACAAGACTATAGGGCAGTTATTCAGTGCGCTCCAGCCATTTCACGAGCTGCACGCATGGTAGCTGTAGCACAAAGAGATAAAGCATCAAACTACGACAAAGAAGATTAAAACTATAAACGAACTTGAAATTCGGTGCCGATATCGATCTGTTTGCACAAATCAAGGACGTTGAAAGGCCTGTTCGAACGTCGACGAGCTCGTACCATGCCAAGAGTGACGGGATCTTACACGGGCATATTGGCAGCTTCTTTTTGCTGTTTACTTCACTGTTGCGTTGTTTAACATCTCGTGGCCAGCATCGTGAAGTGTGAGGGGTGGTGTCAGTGCGACCCCCCCCCTTGAGAGAGGGGTCTCGGTAGGACCCTCTTCCCCAACACCTACATGTTCCCTGCTTCCTACCCGTTTTTTTCCGAAATTCCCCGAAAATTTGTCACTCTCTCCCTGAAAATTTCCGGAGGAAGGGGGGGGGGACATAAAGCAGAAAAGAAACGAGAAATCGCGGGAAGCCAGCAACCGCGTAAAATTTTTTTCCAACGCTCCCAGTATCTCTCGAAGGCACAGACAACTCCCTCTCCCAACAACGACTACATATGATCTCCCCACCCCAGCGGCCAAGCACACCACCCCCCCATGTGTTTCGCACAACGATGCTGTACCCTGGTCGTGGCTCATATTCGAGCACAATGTCCGCCATTTTGCAACCGCCCAACACCCCTTCGCTTCCTTTATCTCATTCTAGTAGAGTTCACAATGATGTAGATATCACGACACCCCTTGCTGTCGGAGAAATTATTAGCAAAATATGACCCCCTCCCAAAATTTTCTTCACTAGTAGGTCCTTCCCACCTCCCCATTCTAAGTTCACCGGAGAATTTTTCAGCTTTATCCAACCGCTACTACCCAAACCTTCCAGTGGTCTGAAGCTGCCTGGCGTCCGTTTCAAATCAAAGGCGATGACGGCAAAAAACGTTGATCACCGTCGCTGAAAACTTGTCTCTAGGGGTAGGCCTGAAGGCCTGGCGCTCGCGCCACAGGCGACGGCGCCAAGATGACTAGATCACCAAACCAGTTCACAGGGATTACCTGACAGCCTATCTACGAATACGACACTCATTCGTGGTGCTGGTGGTACAGGAGGAACTACAACAGTTGTGTTCTGCTAAGGCCGAGCCTGGACTAAAGGAATCAATCCTTTTCCCAGGCTCAGCCTTAGCAGAGCGCTAAATGGGGCTGGTGGGTAAGGTGGATACCATGATCGGTGCATCAAGTGGACAAGCGAAAATGAATGATAATACGTGATGGGCCCTATATTCAAGTTTCAATCGATTTTGATGGAAAAGAGGGTGGCACCAAACTGGCGCCTAATGGCGAAATATCAGAGCTGAAAATGAATGTCATGTTGGTGATCAGGGTACCGAATAACTCCAGTGTGCAAGTTTACACCGATTTCGGTGGGAAAAGTAATGGACCTTAATGGCGCTAAATGGCGCCAGCGATCGAATCACCCTTGTAGGCGAGTTTCATCAGAAAAATTTCCTTCAGTCTTTGCTGGGGGAGTGGGAGATTACATAGCGCACTCGAACCAGGACACAAACAGAAATCAAAAACCGAGAGCATTTTTCCTCGGAGAACCCGCCCCCGACGAGACCCTCGCTAGTGGTCACTTGATGTACGACGTGCCCTGATCGACATAATCTCTAGTTTGGTGCAGATAAAGGGGCGTGTCAGACAATATGAGTGTGCCAAAATGCCCAACTTCTCTGCTAATTGCCTAAGAGGGCATGTGACAACGGTTGGTAGAAAACGACTGATACTAACGACATGGTACGGTATCGTCAACTGCTCGCTTCAAGAACTGCCCGGAGAACGGGTTTGGCACTGCGCCAAAGTCACCCTGCTTGACACCCCCTTTCGTACGCAGCGAACCAAAGTGTATACATCACCTCCGAGCCCGTATTCTAAAGTCGGGATAGGGTGGAATGTAAAGAGAAGGAGCGTTGGGTAGCGGTTCCGTCGGGCATTCTCCTAAGTCGGACAAGACGGATATGTGGCAAGAGAATCGTAATTCGCCGCGCCAGTGGGCGTCGCGTGCGACGTCGCGCCTGCTTATGACGACGATTTTAGGTGATGCCGGTCGAGAATAGACAATGTATGACCAAAAATAGACAGAAGTGTCCACCATGTCCTTGTCTACATGAGATCCGATGCTCCATTTAAAAGGGTACTGCACATCAAGGAAAGCGCCGCGCGCGACTAAACAGCAACTCACGATTCTCTTGCTCGTCTCCCGGACAAAACTGCGTCCAACTGAAGTGGCTTTATGAACAAAGTGCAGCCGAGTTGCGAATATGTTCATTTTGAAAGCTCTTCCAAAGTCGTTCTTGTCACTGTGGCTAGAACAGTCAGCGCTTCCACTATCCCGTAATGTTCCCAACGGGGATCACTATTTTCGCGTTACGTCTCGTGTCCTGCGGAAAGCACACTGATAATGCCATAAATCAATATTGATAACAGGCCGGCTTGGAATACGAGCAAAACAACTGTGGAAGGCAGAAGTAGGGGACTATTTCTAGTGGAATTTCGAGGCCACTCGCTCACGGAACACTAGTAGAAATGGGAAGTGTTAATTCAATCGTCTGCTAATCCCATTCCCTGCAATGACCTTCGTATAAACAAATGTGCACTACCGGTGCACAACGAATGTGCTATTGATTGAAAGAGCTTGAATGTACCATTCAGGATTGAGGGAAGTTTTCACTCTTCTGGAAATTACAGACCGAAATTAGCTCTGGCTCGCCGGGGTATGACCAGTTTACTATGCGACTGAAAAAAGCAGAGAAAATAATGGAATTAGGAACCCTCAGAGCAATATCATCTCAAAGCCTGCATTTTTCGCAGCATCACTGGTCTCGGTTGGCACTGAAGGGGAGGGCGGCGGAGGCAAAGAGGATGCTTTGCTCATGATGCTCCCCATCCCAGGTATACGCCGTCAGGGTACAGCATCGTGTGCGAAACCCACTGGGGGATCGTACCTTCTCAGCTGGGAAAGGGTGGGGTCGTGAATGCCGGGTCGATGAGCAGCAGAACGCGCCGCAGCCGCCTATACGACTCTTTGACCCTCTAATCAAGTGCCCGGATGACGACTGTAGATAAAGTATGCCTGGAAGAACTGACCTCTAATCAGTAAAAATCACCCTCAAGCAAAAACAGAAGTAGCGAATTTCGGTTTCAACCCCTCGAGGCCAGCATCAGAATGACAAAATGATAAAAGCGTTCACCTCAACTCCATCAGACATCTTTGAGATGACTTGAAGCATGAGTCAAAAGGAAAGAAGACCACCAACACGAGTGAGCAGTTCCATGCATTTCAGGGAATTTGGAGCTGAATATCCGTGAATACCCCTGAAACTCCCGCGGAGTCGATTGCCACGGATGAT
>MU912269.1:20460-38047 GCA_036418165.1 Cooperia oncophora
TAGAGGTACCCTCCTTGGAAAAGGCTTCACGCAGCGCCTGGTCACGGAATTCTGTTAAGCCAGTTGTACAAATCCTACACCTGTATAGCGATTTATCGTGCCAACTGCCTTTAAGGCCTGTTAAGTGGTACGGATCACAGCGCTGCCAAGGCGGCAGTGATGTCATCCTGACTCAACAACTATTGGCGGGGAGGGCTGTCCTGGCTGTTTCCCAATTCACTTTCCCCCCTATCATTTGCAAGGACATGACTGTAAGTAATTGCGAGACTGCATTCAGTGAGAGGACATAGACGGTGATATAATGAAATAGGATTTGGAGCAGTATCGGAACATCCCATACAGCTATGCCTTGAAGTAAGCCCGTGGGTGGGCCAGTGCTATCAAAAAAGAACTCAGAAAACAACAACAATCGGCACAAGCAAATAAGGGAAAACGTATGAAAAAGAAGAAAAAGAAACACGAGACACTAAGAAAAGCCCACAGGCTCCGCGTAGCAGCTAATGAAAATAAGCGCAGAAAACATGTGGCAGAAGATCATTTCCTCCCCCCCCCTAGGTCCACAAGCGAGTTCCCACTCCTTGGTTCCAAACACAAGTAGGCAATGAGGCACCTTGGCAATTGTCCGGGATCATGGGTAATGGTTCATCACCATTCAGGTTTGGAAACAGCCGTCCTACAGAGGCGGTCGCGAAGTACATTACTATTTTGTTAAGAAACACGAAGTATTTCGTTAGAATTGCACCTGGAAGGCATGACATAGTTGGAATGAACCTCTGCACTGGCTTAGGTGATGTATCATACGGAAGTAAATTGCTGACTTTTCGTATTCGGTTTCAATAGCTGCCTAATGCCAAACAATATGAAGTAATCAGAATCGACAGAGGAGCATTCGTCGTCCGAAGAGCGCCAGACAATCGAAAAAAAGGAGGCGCAGAGACAGAGAGAGAGAGAGCCACATAGACTGAAAAAGAGGGCTAAAGTATAAGAACCAAAACAATGACCTCTAATGACCACACAAAGCATCGAGGTGCAGGTCATCTATGTGGTTTCACTCTAGTTCTGGATAGCCTGTGGTGATCATAATCACTCATCAAAGGCAGTTCCTGCGATAAAGTGTCATGGATAGTTGCTGCCCAGTTATGAAACAGTAGCTGATGAGAAGGAAGATGAGTCCTAAGAACACCATAAACAAAATCGTCCTCCAGTCACACCGCCCTGCGGTCTCTGTGCAACCCCTGGCTCACAAATCGCTTTATCGCATCTCCCAGTAGTGGGTATCATCCAGTGCAAAGAACGAAACGAAACGAAAAACACGAAAAACAACAAAAACACGGATGAAAAACACTTAAAAAAAAGAAAATTCAAAAACTCGGCGTCCGAATTTGGGGTTACGGTAGCGTGCATCTTTTAGTGCATGTCGAGCTTTTGCACCACGAAAATTGCATCACTCGTGATTTTTACGCGTTTTACCTTGCGAGATGGGTTGCAGTTGACTGTATGTGCTCCTAATGAATAAAATGTAATAAAGGAGAGCAGAATTATTATGGGCACGAGCGCGGTCAGCAAAAAGGACATGCAATTCCGATTAATGCCCGCCGCCCCAACAAAGAACAACTGACTGGCCCTCGTAAGGGCATCTAGCAAGTGGGCGGTCCAACTAAGCGGGCTCTAGAACTAGAACCTTCGGCGGCTGTAGCACGCTTATCGCTCGCTGTGAAGTCGCGAGAGTGGGACAGCACTTAGCTTGGGGGACGGACTACTTGCACCAAGGAAGGACGACTATGAATTACTTGAGCGCGGGTCTGCCTTTGAAGCGGCTACTGCGTCCCGCACGATTCCGTCATCGCGGCACTATTGTTGAAATTCAAGGCCCGCTCAAAGTGCAGCCATCACGAAGTTTAATTTGTTATGAAAAAATGGAGCACAACCTTAGCTATTTTGCATCTTCTCATCGAAGATTCTTCTATTTCTGCATCACATGAACATGACTGATGATGATTATAATGAAGATGAGTGAGATGATGTCTAAAGACACACTCCGTACTGTAAATTGGGGTTCAAATAGGGCTCGGAAAGGTAAAAAGACTCATCAGCAAAACCATGCAGACGAAATATGGCCTAGTGATAGGGTTACTGGTACTGCAGCCTAGCATTAGGACCCATGGTCGCCAACACTGTCACCGGGAAGGTTATGTATACCAACACACAGACGACTCCACCCACTCTGAAGGAGATTTTCACACTTCGGTTTTTATTGTTTTTTTTTCAACGTCGCCATTTTCACCCACACTCTTCACGCACCGAATGTACTCGTTGACGTGCACTTGTACACATGAGCGCCACCCCATACTGATATACGCCCTTCGCCGGCACCACGTTTTTGGATTCTCTGCAAAATCTTGATCATTTCCAACTAAAACGTTTTTATAAAAAAGCTCAAAATGCTCCCCTCGTTATAGAAAGCTCCGCCCGCTATGTTAAGTTCCGGCACTCTACAGTCGCTCCTGCCATTTTTGGGAAATGTCTCAATTTAGCAGGCCAAGGTTAAGTAGATTGGAAGGTAAAAGGCTTGAAGTAAGGTAGACGACACTGTGGCGCCTAATCGGCGTCCATGGGCGTCAGCTGGAGGCGGCACTGAAAAATTCGCACGGCTCCAATCCAAAAGTTCTCAAAAAAAGAGCAATATTTCTCCCGATTATTCCTGCGGGACAATACCCTATCACAAATGATGTGAACGCAAAAAGTACAAATAATGAATTATGAGCCAGTGGCCGCTCATATTATTCCACGCGGACACCCGCTTATGAGCCACCCGTGGGTAATATTGTCGTCTACGTACTAATGACAGTTTTCGCTATGGTTTGAGTTCGCTAATGAGAAGGGGGCCTTAGACCGGAAAGCCAACTCTTTACACCTCCTTCCTTCCTCCGCTAACCTCAGAAGATGATCTACTGCGTTCTCTCTGCCATAAAGGCCTTGCAAGCTGTGTAGCTAGACCTGAGGTCTAGCATATAGCATAGCTTGGGAATAATTGTCCATCGCACCTAATGCTTCCGCCTATAAATGATATGATCAGGAGTAGTTCAGCACAATAAGTTTTGACGAGGCAGAGAAGGAAGCGCAGTTATCATATGCGCGACATTCACACCAGAACAGAATCGGTTCAACGTCTCAACACAGATGGCATGATCGCGATCAGTGGGGTCGGTTTCGAGATGGATATGGTGACCCCACGCGCAGCGTTTCCATCACTGCTAATTTCTTGCTAAATCGAAGACTAGCCGATCACCATTGGTAGAGCGAGGCAGCCTGAGGCGGGATCGTCCCGCCCTCTTAACACCGCCCGCTATTGATTCGGATTTTGCAAACCACAATTTGTTAAGAAGCAGTGCTAGTTTGCACGCGATACCGCGACCAGGATGTTTGAATTACATCCGCGTCAGGCCAGACGGTGTTTTCACTTTACTATGAAAAATTTCATTTTATTTCATTATTTGGATTTTGTTCCAGAAGACAGGATCTGATTAGCTGACCAATTCTAACAAGTTCCTTAAGAATCAGTTCTCAGAGTAGGCTCACCTGCAGAGCTCTTTAGCCACATATTTTTTCGCTCGTTACTACTGGCCTACTGGATATATAAACTTTTGGACTAGCATGAAATGTGGCGAATTCGGTCCATTGCGAAAAGTCCTGTTCCGATAGTCGCAGGGAAACGATTTCATCTTCCTATCTTTGTTCTGCTATGTACTTCTTATTTATTTTTTCACTATAGTCGAGTAGAGCAGAGATAATTTAATCGCGAAAAAGCTAGCAACCTGTCATATCTGATCCCCTTCTCTTCTCAAGAAATATCCCCCAAAGGCATCGTACGCTATGAACTTAGGATATTTATACTGAAGAGCTTTGTAGGTACGAATAACATTGGTGTGTTCTTAAAAGTGAACAGAAAAATGATTGGAAAGGCCGGGTTACGTGATGCAAGTACTGAATAAATGCTGAAAAGGGCAGTTTTCATTATTCGCTTTTAAAAGATGCAAGCGTCACACTCCTATCCGTAATCGTATAGGCATGGGAATGCGTGTTCGGCTAGGGCTTTCTCGATTCGGCAGCTGGGCGTCACTCCATTCGGACGTCAGAAAACAACTGGTGTAGCGAAGGCATCGTTGACTCTGGCATATACAAATCTCGAACTACAGACAGGTCAGTGGTAGGGGTCATCTAATGGTGAAGAAATGGCAAAGCACCACCTGAGTTTGTCTTCGATATGAAGCCCATTAGCTTCACTTGCAGTGATCTATGACAACATTTAGCTGGTTAGAAAGAAACTGCACTATTAGCTGATCTAACATACACGCCGCATATGAGTTAAAGACACATAGTACGCTCACACATTGAGGGTGTATGAGACTATCAGCCCCCCAGCTGTCGATGTGTCGTGGTCCCCCCGCCCAAACATGCCCAGGAATGGAGATACAGGGCCGTGAAACACGCTAATTCTTCCATGCTCCGCCCACTGCCTTTTTACGGCGCAGATTCCCGCCGTTCATAACATCCGTTGCAAGCGCGCCTGTCGCGTGCGGCTCCTTGGCACTTTGCCAAGTCCTTTAATTGCGCTCTCAAATACAAGTAAAACGCAATTTCCTGATGCGGATAACATTGGAGGTGCTACAAAATAAGAGCACAGAAGACGATGACAAGGGGGGCAGAATCAAGATAGCAACTGTCGGCTGCTTGTCTGCAGTATCCATCAAGGGCCGCGCATTCCCACAAAACATGAAAATAAAAACAGCCCAAGCGTCCCACTCGTTTGTTCTAAGTATTTCTATGGCTTTGGCGCCGGATCGTAGAAATTTACAGGCCAGTTTATCTAATTTGCCTTTCCTTGATTTTTTCATTTTTGTTTTGTTTACATTTACATCGTTGTGCTTCATTTCTAGCCTGTGTCATCTTCATCTCCTTGTACATGGATTTTGAAGCATGAGCAACACCTAAAATTTTATTCGCATCAGGAAATTGCGTTTTGCTTGTATCAAACTAACGAGTATGCCGTTTTTATTTTCATGTGGAAATACGCGGCCTCCGAGGGATGTTGCAGAAGTGGCACAGTTGCTTTTAAGTTCTGACCCTCGTCATCATCTTCTGTTCTTATTTTGCAGCACCTCCAATGTTATCCGCATCAGGAAATTGCGTTTTACTTGTATTTGAGAGCGCAATTAAAGGACTTGGCAAAGTGCCAAGGAGCCGCACGCGACAGGCGCGCTTACGACGGATGTTATGAACGGCGGGAATCTGCGCCGTAAAAAGGCAGTGGGCGGAGCATGGAAGAGCGTGTTTCACGGCCCTGTATCTCCATTCCTGGGCATGTTTGGGCGGGGGGACCACGACACATCGACATCTGGGGGGCTGATAGTCTCATACACCCTCAATGTGTATGAGCGTACTATGTGTCTTTAAGTGAACAACTATTCCAATAACAAAGTGAAACTACGATATTTATCTTTAGTAACTCCAAATACAGAGTCAAATTCAAAGACACAGTCTCAACACAATTCTCAAAAGTATCTAGATGTTATTTGCTTTCATATTGCGGTGCTTAACATCTCCGTCAGGTATAAAGCAAAAGGTTGCTACTTCAGATACATAATATATTAGGTTGGCGGGAAAGTTCTGTCACATTTTTTCAAATTAGACTTTCTTTTTACAGAGAGGCGTACAAGATCAAAATTATACAGCAATGTTATTGAGAGATCCTTGCCAGTTTTTGGACAGTTCGTGGATGCCATCGCTTAACAATGCACGCCGGCGCGACGCAAAGTTGGACATCATCTCAACTTTGACTTGGGCTCAAGTCGTGGAGGTTTTCTCGGCTGTATAACGGTTGAATACGGGAGGCGACTAGCAGTCAGAAAGAGCAATGTCTGGACTACACCGGTGCAAGGGGAGAGCCATCCAGCTCTATTGCATGAAGTACGGCTCGAACTTTTTTTGACGGGGTGTGCTGCACCAGCACGTTGAAGACGGACTGTGCCGATGGATTTTGCCCTCTGCTTGACGATTCGCTTCAGATCTCGTAGCTGCCTTGCGTACGGATTGACCGAGGAGGCAGCTTCTTCATCCAGTAGTTTCCCGACCCACCGCTATCTAGAGCTGAGTTTACAGGTACTCCCGAACCTCACTTCGTCATTCGAACCGTAGGCTCCCGCTCTGAAGAGCTAGCGTCGTGGAAGATTGTCTGATGACTAGACATTGTCCTTGTGCAGCTCCATTATTTCGGCGTCGACAGCTGCCATGCTGGCGCCAGGGTGGTAGAAGAAATAGTTTAAAGGAAGCGCTTGAAGGGGTCGGTCGCAAGTACTGCGGAATAAAATTCTTGTCCATAATGCAGAATAGTGATGAGCAGAAGCCGAGCCACTAACATTAATAGAAATGTCAATCCTTAATGTATAAATGCTCACATTACCGGTTAGCCCCACTTCAGGTAATAAACGAATACTTGGGTTCAAAAAGTATGACAGACTTCCGGCAACCGGCTAATACTTCCGAATACGTGCCAGCAGACGACTGAAAAACGCTACCCAAGTAGTATATATTTATTCGACTTGCTCTGTGTAGTTGCACTTGTTCATCTTCTTTGGTACCATAAAGAGGCGTCAAAAAACAAAAAGACAGAAACAGAACACAAAACACAAGTAACACAGAATCAGCGGTGGCATAGCACGCTTCACGCGCTTCAGTTATGAATGGACGCCGAGCAACTTTAGGTTGTGGAATGACATAACTTCCAGGGACGGAGTAATAGCGGCTTAAAGTTGGGACTTTGGTGAGCAATCTCATCAGCCGATCAGTCTCGATACACGACGAGCCTATAAGGCTTAATTCATAGCGTCTGAGCAAACATCGATTGTGCGTTAGATGTCGGTAGTATGATATCGGTATAATATCTGCACAGTACATTTCGCTAGAATTGGAAGAGTCATTGGAGATAACAGGGTATGATTATAGAATGGAGTCTATCGGGATCGACTTCAACGGAACAATTCGATTACAGCTTTCATTGTTTCGAAGAGTCGCAATGACATGACCCGCTGGCTGTTCACATATCGCTAATACTCCGAGCCACAATTGAGAGCTAACAAAAAGTTCTGAGATTCCAGTCGGGCGAATACGGAGTCGAAAGGAACAGGGACGAGTAGTATGAGCTAACAGGTCAACAATATAAGCGAGGGAGCGTCGTGCCCTATCTTCAGTCAAGCAGCTGATGTCGCCCAATGACGTGGAACATCGCTCTTCGGCAGTATGACCATGCTCTAGTACCATGATTGCTTTGACGAAGCGTGCTCTCGTTTTCAGGTCACCAGAGAACAACAGTGGTTCACAACAGAACGTGAGACTGCTAAGAGAACACTGAGAGAGCGCGAGAGTGAACGTAAATGCAGAAGTTGTGCACTCACCGTCCCTTTCCGGAATAGCCTGAAAAACAAATTTCGCGGACAAACTGAGCGCCGTTAAGAGTCACTAAGGGCAGATCGTAGTCGATCTTTACTGAGCTTATTGTCGACAGAACAGTAAGCACGGTCTCGACAGTCGAGTCGAGAAGCGCATACAGCGAAGCGACAGTATCGAAAACGTTTTAAATTTTGAGATACTACCAGCGGCAGTGCAACGAAGTCATGAGGATGCGAGTCTAATTGATAGCAATTGCTTCACTCTAGGCGCAACGCGCACAATGGCAATACTGGGCGACGTACTTAGAGTAGGCTACTCACGCGATTCCACCAGTCGTCTAGCCTCGTCTTCGACGGCGAGCTTGCGCACAGTGTTGTGGCCAGTCTGGGAAGCTAGACTGGACTAGCACTCAGTGTTCCACTGCCGTCCTTGCAGTTGTGGCCTTGCTACGACACACATCACGCGATCCGCAGCTATGCCGCGTCCTCATCAAGTTCTGATTCGTCCTCCTCACAGTCAGTCTCTACAATACACGTCGATTCCGCGTCTCTGACGGCCACATAGTCTCTACAATACACATCGATTCCGCGTCTCTGACGGCCACATAGTCTCTACAATACACGTCGATTCCGCGTCTCTGACGGCCACATAGTCTCTACAATACACGTCGATTCCGCGTCTCTGACGGCCACATAGTCTCTACAATACACGTCGATTCCGCGTCTCTCACGGCCACATAGTCTCTACTCCCCTGCCGCTGCAAACGCTAGCAAAACGCTGGTGAAACGCTGGAGAAACGCTGGCGTACGCTGGAAGCGCTACGCTACGCTGCCGCAAAGTATAAACGCAGCCTAAAGTGGCTTGGGAACGAGGTAGAGCGACAAAACTCTGTAGTAACTCTGCAAATGGAGAGGGCGAGGACAGGGAAGGAATTGATCTCGCATACATTTGTGACAACGTTGCCCTCTTAAGTATTTGCTTTTTTGTTCGCCTTTTGTATGCAGTGTTCCCCTAAGTGTTGAGAGCACTTTTCTTCCCGCTGAAGCGAAGCAGAATACCTACCGGCAGGGTAAACTAAAAAAGGAGTGGTGAAAAGGAGAATGAAGCTCATGGAACAAGTTCAATTAACAACTTGAGATCGTTTCATGTTTTGATGTTCACGGGGATATTAGGCCAGTAAAGAAGTTCTTCCGCATCAACGACGAGAAGGACCGCCTGCTGATGGACCGAACAAAGGTGCTGAGGCGATGGCGCGACTACTTCGGAAAATTTCCACAGTGGAATATGAACACCCGGCCATCCCCTGCGCCTTACCAACATACGGTCCAATTCAGAAGATAAGCGTGAAGGGAACAGCACGAAAGTTTGAGCGCACTGTTGATAAGCGTCTTCGTGATATCGTCCAGCTCTCTACCAACCAGTGTGGCTTCGTGACTGGCTGTAGCACCATCGACGCCATACATGCCGCTCGCCTCTTGCTAGAGAAACATCGTGAGAAGAAGAAGCATGTCCACCTAGCCTTCCTTGATCTGGAGAAGGCATTCGACCGTGTCCCACGTGAAGTTATATGGTATGCCTTACGGCAGCACGGCGTTCCCGAAGAGCTGATTGAGTGGGTACGCATCCTGTACTTCAGCCCGACGAGTCGAGTGCGAAGTCCAGCAGGCATTTCGATGGGGTTCCCCATCACAGTTGGGGTGCACCAAGGGTCGAGCGCTTTCTCCGCTGCTCTTCGTTGTCGCATAAACGCCATTTCACAGAGCCTCTAGGTCGCTCCTTGGACGTTTCTCCACGCTGACGATGTGACTCGCGTGCGAGGATAGGAGTGTCTCGAGTAACAAGTGCAAACTTCGGGCTCAGATTGAACGTCAAGTGAACCGAGTACCTGACGACTGACTCGGACGAGTCTGGATCTCACAGCATTGATTGGGGATTCTCCTATGGGGGGGGGTCGTATTTGGCCGCCAAAAGGGGGGTCGTATTTGGGCTGGGAAAAATTTATTTTTATAGTTGATTTTTCTCGCTTTGCGGACGTTTCGGAGGGGCGGGGGTCCGTATTATGGGCTGGGACAAAATTTAACTATTGTTTATTAGTTGATTTTTCTCCTAGCTTTCGCGACGATCCAAACGACGCTGGTTTTTGAGCGGGGGGGTCGCTATTCTGGCTCGTTTGTTGGGAGGGGGTTCACTGTTCGTGGTTTCACTTCATGGGTTTTTATGAATTTTTGTGTTATAGGTTATGTACGCCGTTACGCATGCTACCGTCGCATGCCTACTACATACACCATCCACCGCCTCGCCCTCCCGCGCTCGACACCTTTTTTCGCTACCCGAGACTATAAACGGACAACACAGTCAGTCCTGTCCGCGCTGACGCATCGTAGATCACACCCATGGGGGGCGTCTACCAGCCTGAAAAAGGGGGGGGGGTCGTAAAAGCTCGACCAAAATCCCTGTGCTGCTGTGCCCTGGTCTGAATCCCTTAGGGTCAGCGGCAGTGTGCTCACGCGAACGACAACGTTCAAATACCTCGGATCAACAATTACGTCTGACGGTAGTCTCGACTCAGAAGTGAGCGCGCGTGTGAGTGCAGCCTGGTCTAAGTGGCGGTCTATGACTGGCGTTCTCTGCGACAAGACGATACCAGATCGCCTCAAATCGAAGATCTGTAGGACCGTCGTTCGACCTGTCGCAGTATGTATTAGCAGTATGTTGTGTATCAGCAGTATGTCGCTGAATGCTAGCCTACGACCAAAGAAGTTGAAGCGCGCCTAGGAGTCATGGAGATGAAAATGTTGCGATGGACCGCCGGTGTCACGCGTATGGATCGCATACGCAATGACGACATAAGGAAGAGATTCGGTGTAGCTCCTGTGGCCGAGAAAATGCGCGAAGCTCGCCTTCGATGGTATGGTCATGTTCTTCGCGCGAATTGTGACACCGTCCGTAGGATTGGTCTTGAGCTCGAAGTTCCCGGAAAGCGGCCTAAGGACGCCCAAGCAGCGCTGGTCAGACACGTTGCATGCGGACTTAAAGGTGGTTGGCACCCATCCCGATCAAGCATTCAATCGGGAGAAGTGGCGTGACAAAATAAGACGAGCGGACCCCTCTACAGAGCGGGACAAACGCTGGAGAAGAAGAAGATCCTGCAACGGCACGGCCACCCCACGCTTCACATGTCCAAACGTGCTAGTTGCTGAGCCCTCTAATCTCTGGTTGTTCTAGCTTGCTACACGCTAGTATCGACGGAGGTGCTGCACATTGAGGATAGAGACACATTGAGAAAGTGTTACTACTCTCCAAGCAGTTCTCGTGTGTCTTTGGGCCAAGAAATCAGCACGCTCCTGCAGCTTCGGACCCTTTAACTTGGGCACTGAAAAAGCCATAGAAATGGCCTTCACGTCGAAGTAACCTTCAGTAATACTAATTGTGCCGGTAAGCGAATTTCATGTGGGTGATTTGGGATCTGCTTCCAAAATCTGCTAACTCATTCTTAGAACCGAGAACAGCATTTTATCTCATCTACGAGGTTATTCAAGACGTGAAGCGCCTTCTTAGAATGGGTTTTCCGCATGACGAGATTGAAAAGTTTTGCTCAGAAGAGGGCTCTTCAAGCCATCTTATTGCACTGCGGTCCGTGGAACTTATACCCATAGTCCAAAAAGTTGACGTTCAAGTAAACACTGGAAGCAAAGTGATTTGCATTTGAGAATGAGACGCTCATCATTGCATTCAATAAAAGGCCGTGTGAGCTTCATCACTGGTAGACCTGTACATCCGATGTTGGTGGTCGTCGGATGACGTCGTGTTCAGTGTAGCTGGTTTTTTACCGCCACACATGAGGTTGAAGTTCGCGGTACGGCCCTCTGATGATCGCATCATTTGGAATTCCCTTCTCCTGCAAAAGATTATAAGTATAGACAGATGCCATTCAAAGGTAACGGAGATGATTTGATGCACATGGGTCAACACTACACAACTATTACTGCAACAAAAAATTTAGGCTTTTTTTTGTACTGCGCGAAGTTGGCACAAACTTCACTGACTTACTCACCTTTCGGCGGAGTCTTCATTAGAGCCTGAAAAGACAAAAAGGATTTGTGACTATCCGACTGTAGTTTGACACGAGAACAGGTCATCGCCCAATCACGAGAGAGACCATTACCGTAACCCAGGCCAATCGTGAAGACCAATAGGAAGCTGTCCGTTGGACCAAATCGGACAGTTCTTCATTCAGGGTCCCTCACGGAAGGCCAGCCTGATGCAGGGTCTCAGTTTTCGCGTGATGTTAGGGCACTCTTCCCTCCGGTTCATTTTTGGGATGACCTGGATCCAAAATGCCTAGAGGGTCTTCCGCCTCGAAAGTTTGTGCCTCTCGCGCCAAGAGCTCAAGGGACCCCAAAGCTTCTCCGTTGTGGATTTGGATTCTATGGGCCCCAAAACAGTTGACAAACGCCACCTGTTTGCCCTCCAGATGCTCTTTCACCCTCACACAAAGTGGACGAGCTATCTCGCTGATATACTGGTCCATCTAGCTACGATAGGTGATCTTGAAGATCAATTCTGACATGGTACATGCCCACTGGCTCATTGCCGGTGGGGCAGAACATACAATCGGGGTTGCACATAGGTGGTCGTACAGCCGACTTCTCACCAGGTGGTGCCTTAGATGACCGGCGTTGATGAAGGTGGTACTACCCAAAAGTGCGCAAGCTAATAAATTTCCTACCAACGTCGCGGAGTACAGAAAAGGAAGGAAAAGAAGGCCCACAGTCCTACTAATAGCCGTGGTTTATTGAGAGCAATACTTGGCGACCGCATCAAGATGTTCAAAGAAATATTCTTGCTGAAACTCAGTCTAATTAGACAGTGCCTGGATCCCTGAAATGACATCCGTTTTTGACTTTGATATCATTCAATATTGTATCATAGGTTTCTTTTGCAGAGCTCATTGTGAACTGGCCTGTACGGATTACCCAGGGCATAGCGGACGAAGGTGACGGCACAAAGTGACCGTCAGAATAATAATAAGCACCCTATAGAAGGGTTTCGACGAAACTTTTTCTTGACCTCAGGAAATTCTGACAGTTGATCACTGATCAAAGGAGGGTAATGGGCCGTCATCATTTGTAACCCCGTCTCTCTGCGCCGCGCCATAGAGCGGTCGAGGCGTAGACGCAGTTCTAAAGCATGTCCTGTTCGTGAGTTCCTGCAATTATAGAGGTTTCATCGACTTCCTTGACCCTTTTTCTTTGGTAATTGTGAACAGACTGAACACACACTTCCGTGGATAGTGGTCCTTGCCATTTGCGAGGGGCTGCAGTAGCGTGCCACTTTCTCCGCTCAAAGTGCACAGGAGAGTGGTTGGAGGGTAGTGATTTCTGTCTCTGAACTCTGTTCGCGCTCCCGCATTTCCGTCCATATGTACACCTAACTCTAGCCAAATACGCTAGTTATCGGTGCCCATATGGTTGTTCCCTACCTCCGATTGCATGTTCTCTACGAGACCTTGATATTGACGCTAGTGCCACACCTTGAGATCACGCGGGGAGGCGGGAGACAACAGCCAGCTACCACTACCCTCCAGCCCGCCCCGTGCACGTATAAACGGATAAAATTGTGCTACTGCAGCTGTCCGCCCATTCGCCTTGCGCATGTCGGGGACCATCCTGGGAGCTGAGTGCACAGTTAATCTTCAACGAAAATTTGTAGTTCCACCTACAAGGACGTCTCTGCCGGAGCGGGCAGCTGCACCCACTTAACATGTTGTTCACTTGAAAACACAAGGGAACGGGGCTGGAGGGTAGTGATACCCGGAGGCTTTCCCTAGATAGCGCCCCGCCAAGGTCTCGCATTTGCGTCTGTACCAGGATCTTGCAGCGAGACCCGCGCTAAGCGGTACAGAATAATCAGAAGTAAGGCAGCGTTCATACTTGTAGCGCTACAGCGTCGCGCTACAGCGTAGCGCTACAGCGCCGCTTCGCAACGTACTGCAATTTCCAACGTTAGGATGATTAGAGTTGCTTACAGAGAAAAGTGGGAAGGTTGCTGGAGTTTTCTTGAGAAATTCACGGAAAGGTGAGACTGATACAGCTGTAACTATCTGACCATCCTTGACAGTTACTCCATTAGTCACTATTTTTCTGGTACTGCTTTTAGCGTAACAGTGTCCTTCTGTCCTATTAAGAGCATTTTCTGCAAAAAACACCCAAAGAGTACTCGCGCCACCTAAAAACACGCACGCATGTTTTTTTACCGGAGACACAAGAACCATAAAGGAACTTCTTGTTTGCCTTGTGTTAACGCATTGGTGACCAGACAGTGTTCGCGTGCCTGTTGTGGGAGATAAGGCCATTTTTACGCTCCTGGCCAAAAAAAGTACAAGAAACTGTCAAAGCTTTGTTGGCTGTGAATGCCTCGAAAACCGGCATAAATCTTTTTCCTGTGATCCAGGCAGAGATTGGGGGCAAACTCGAAAAGCAGATTTCGCTCCATAATCCATAAGCGGCATTGGATTCTGTATTCATTCTTTCTGTATTCAACCCTCTTCTCTTTGTTTCATATTTATTACCTTCCCACTTTTCTCTGTAAGCAACTCTAATCATCCTAACGTTGGAAATTGCAGTACGTTGCGGCGCTGTAGCGCGACGCTGTAGCGCTACAAGTATGAACGCTGCCTAATGCAGCGCAGAAAAGTAGTGCGTTTGGCTATAGTTAGGCGCGTGGCCAATCGCGCAGCAGCGCGAGCAGAGTGGGGAGGCGGCAGCCGGATATCACTACCCTCCAATCACGTCCCAAGGTACTTTTGAGCGAAGAAAGTGGCTCCTGGTGCGGGGCATTCATCTGACACATGGCAATGATCAGATCAACAAAGGTGCGTATACTGTTCGTCTTCAAGCCTGATAGGACTGGTGATGACATATTTACGCCCGATAACGGTTATGGTTTGTCACCTCACGAACATCAGTTCCAGGAGAAGGAGGGGTCTGGGGGGGTGTTTCCTGTAGTGATTCCCATCTTACGACTGACTCGAGTCATACTCTATCAGTCAAAGAAAGCTGTCAAGGCTGATCGGTGAAATAAACACAAGAGTAAAAAGTCATGCGGTGTGGCGTATGACGTATGACGGGCATGCGTCAACCACAACTCTTGGCGCAGGTCCTGGTGTGAAAATAGCGCAATGAAGCAGAGCACTACGGCTGCCCAGACACCGAAAGGTTCAAAAAAGCATTTCGCGTGCTAGGGGTTGAGTTTTCCAAGAAGGAGGGTACTTAGGGTGGTTGAAACACTTACAATTAGTAAAAGTTGAAATTTAAGTTCACTGTGGACTCAGAATGTCTACATCCTTGTGGCCCAGAAAAAAAAAGAATGGTGACGTGACTAAATGGCTTGTGTTCCCCTCCTCCTCCCCAAGACGGCTCACCCCACTATTTCGCAATCATAGCGCAAAACCGCGTGGAAATGAGAGGTGAGTCTGCCCACCGCGTCCCATTTCAACTAGATTACCAGCTCTGGAAAGGTTTTCTTGTAGATTCTTCTCTTTGTCAGCGGTGCTTTGTTTATTTCTTCTGGTACTTGTTCCTGTGGCATTCAGGGTGCAGCATCGCATTGTGAAATATGGTGCTATTAGTACGACCTCTCTCCTCCTCCCTGCGAGCAAGAAGGAAGGGGCGGAGGGGGGGGGGTAATACGGCACTCTATTTCTCACATCAGTTTGACATCCCTTGGAATATCCCTTTCTCACACCTTGTCTACAATCTTCTCAAAATTAGTGCCGTGACGCCATGGCGGGTGGAGAGCTGCCTAGTCACGCCAAACTGTGGTGGCGGGAGTGGGGGGGGGCACGGTGGGGGTCGCGACGGCAGCGCATCGGTCGCGCGTTCGACGCGATCGATGCGCATGCTTTCGACTGCATCGATCGCGTCGAACGCGCGACCGAAGCGCTGCCGTCGCGAAGTCTGAGCACTGCCTTACACTCAAGTCACTGGTTTGCCAACTGGCCGTGGGTTGGCCCAGCACCAACCTCTTCCCCCACTCAACGAACGCCAGAAGCCGCGGCGATCCAGAAAACAAGTCAGCGGCTGAAGTCCAAGTCCCACTGACGTTTTCGCGGTCAGAAAGATCTTAAGGCGTGACACTGATACGACCCACATTCACCAAATACGCCCCCTCCCCCAGCACCTTAATACTGCTCCCTGATTAGGATCTGATAGGATTCTCCTGGCAGTGCTGTCTCCTGTTGATGTGATGTACATGTTTTTTATTCGTACTGCGATAATGAAGCCAACGAAACTCAACGTTTCCTTTTGCTTTAGACACTTCATTTAGGATTTACACAACATAAAGAGACCAGTGTCACCTGAAATGGAGCTATGTCGTCCAGGAAAAAAGTGCTGGAAAAACGCTACACTGGCAATGCTGCTGGAAAAACGCTACACTGGCAATGCTGCTGTGCCCTCCTATGGGCTTCTATGGGCGTGAGTTGGATTGTATCCAGAATGGTAAGTTAGTTTTGCCATCAAAATCTTTCTTCCATAGGGAAAGAAGTGATATGAAAACGGGTCTCAGAACATTCATATTCTCAGTGATTGAGGCTGGAGTTGGATCCTATCCCTGTGGTGAGATGCTGAGGAAAGAACTTATGCAACAGCACAAAAGCAACTGGTAAGGCAGTAACGACATTTACTGGTAATGACAAGTATGCCCAGTACTGACAGGTTCACCGTCTAGTAGCGCGTCTTACTGGCGGGCCATTGCGCCTTTATCCGCGCACCGTGCGGCTAATCGTCGTTTTCTTTCATTCAGCTAGTGTGATCTGATTGCGTGTTCAGTACGATTTCTTGGAAAATCATTAATTACCAGTAATCCGTTCCAGTAAAGCGTCCTCAACATGCCTTAACATCAGATTTCCCGAGCCTCTTTCCCTTGGAGATTTTTCTGTTGGGCAACATCATAACCTGTCTAAATATTCAAGCTCCAGATCCTGACCTGCTCAGGTTTCCTGCCCATTTTTCTACTTCACATTGTGTCGACATACATGTCTTGTTGGTCAAGTTGGTCTGCGGATGATAGTGGGCTTCCGCAAAACGGTTCTGCTGAAAAATTAGGGACTCTGAGCCAAAAAATGCTCTGCACCCCTTTACCAGTAGAGTTTTCCTGGACGAGCATACCTAATGTGGCCAACAGTTAGTTGTTGTTGCCTATTTAGGACAACAAGGAAAACGTTTACCGTAGGAGGGGAGGGTATAGCGAAAATGGGCCTATGCTGGCTTTGGATTTATCACTTGGGTGTACTAGGGAGAGTACTCCATGGTATTTAGCTCTTGGCATGTTCATATCTCTTTGGCTAAGGATGGACTGTGAATCGATTTATTCTCAGAAAGGCAGATGCATTAGTACACAGGGTTTACAAGTCTTGACAAGTTAACAGTGCGGTCGCGCATCTCGCCTGCGGCCAGTTGCCATCTTGCCCGCGCACTGTGCGGTTGGTGGTTTGCATTGGTTACCATTCATACAATATTGTGCTTGTATCTTTCTCATCATTTCTTCTCTAAATGTGGTTCTAACAAATGATTAAGATTTACTGAAAAGTAAATCTTGTGTACTGTTTGATTGCATTCTTCGCGAGTTAACCTAAACCACACCCAAGTTCTATGGTGCACTCGAGGAAGGAGGGAATTAGTGGAGTCTCGGTCTACAACGGAGAGTATATGTTTTGCGATGAGATGGGGATTTTTTTGAAGATTGTTCCCAGATATTTGCCAGATTTGCCTGTGCTTGACTTTGGATTTGTCAGTTGGGTGTATTAGAGTGAGCAGTCCATAAGTATTCACTTTTGGCATGTTCATATCTCTTTGGCTGAGGATGGACCTTGAATCGATTTATTCCCAGAAAGGCAGATGCATTAGTACACAGGGTTTACAAGTCTTGACAAGTTAACAGTGCGGTCGCGCATCTCGCCTGCGGCCAGTTGCCATCTTGCCCGCGCACTATGCGGTTGGTGGTTTTCATTGGTTACCATTCATACAATATTGTGTTGTATCTTTCTCATCATTTCTTCTCTAAATGTAGCTCTAACAAATGATTAAGATTTACTGAAAAGTAAATTCTGTGTAGTGTTTGATTGCATTCTTCGCGAGAT